>MCJB01027831.1:26033-39449 GCA_002018475.1 Nicotiana obtusifolia
CCATCCTTTAATTTTAAAATACAATATAATCTATTTGTAAGTAATTATCTATCATTAATAAAAGGGAAAGTTGAAATGTATGTTTATGAATTAAACTTTTAGTTTGAAAATTGAAATTTTAGGATATGAAATTAATTAACTAGAAAAATATTGGAATATGAATTAACTAAATTAATTTCCTCTTGTTTTATTTGTATAGATGGAACATCGTACTTGGATGTACAATAGGAATTATCCTAATCGACGGGGATTGAGGGAGGATTTTGTAGAAGAGGTGGATGACTTTATTAGACATGCAATGTCACTTCCACCATACCTAATTGAAGGAGTAATTAGGTGCCCTTGTGTTAAGTGCGACTGTATGAAATTTGAAAAACCGGATGAAGTTAAGGTTCATCTTTATAGAAAGGGGTTTATAGAAAATTACTTTGTGTGGAATAATCATGGATAGATCGATGGTAGCCATGGTATATTTCATAATCTAGTTGTGGGTGAAAGTAGTAGGTCGGTGGAGAATACAATTATTGATTTCGGAATTCATCATATGGTTTCAGATGCTTTTGGGATGCACTTTGGGGGTGATTCCAATGAAAATGTTGAACAAACTCCTAATGATGAGGCAAAACATTTTTACGAACAATTGGAGGAAGCTAGTCGTCCACTACGCAACGGAAGTCCGCACTCTAAGTTGTCTGCCCGCACTCTAAGTCCGCACCCTGTGGGTAGGGTGGAAGTTGAGAATGTGTTAGATGTTGCATATCAAAACGATATCTCCACTGTTGACCAAATAGTGGACGAAGTTTTAGAAAATGATTTGGAACATCCTGAACACATACTGGAAGAAGTTGATATTTTTGAAGTAAGAATTACAGAAAACGAGGAAGAAGTATCAACCAATGAAGCTCAAACTACCGAGGAAGAAGAATTCTCGGACGAGGAACTATACGACGATGAGCTTTAAACAATTGGTTTCTTTAACAACTCTCATTTATAGCTATTTTCTTTATATCTTTCAATCTAAATATGTATTATATTATGCAGATGACAGGCAAGGATCGAGGTAACAATGATTCTAGTAGTTCTCGGGGTCGAGAAAAGGCTAGGAAACCAAAGAGAAGGGTAGAAGATTATACTCCAACTTGTCCTGCCATTTTAGAATTGCCTATGCCTACGTCTTTTCCTCCACCCCAGGGCTATTCTGAGCTGCCACAGCATCACAAGCCCTACACCTTCATGCAGACACCAGGTCTTTCATCACACGGCCATAGGATTGTACGTCCGACATACAGTCCAGCTGCCGCACATCCACGTGGATCTTAGCCATCTGCGTCGCATGGACCGCATCGATCCATGTCACAGTCACTCGGGTCGCAGCAATCAGTGACACGTCCCCCTGCGGCCCATACAGTTATGTCGCAGTCACAGGGCTCGCAGCGATCTTCATCTGGGACTCCATCTATTATAGGCCTTCGCCTGCGAGATACTAGCTCTGGCCCCCTACACCTTCCACACATGCCTCTGATGTACATGGTTCGGACGGTGATGGTGATGATGACGAGGAGGTGCATCGTGATCAATATGGCAGGACCATCATAGTCCCTGAGGGTGACGAGTAAGAGTTATTTGTTATTTTTTACGTTTATTGTTTTGTACGGTTTTACTAAGTTATTAATGTGTTTTTTTTATTACATTAAAGGTTCATCCCTAGTAATATTACTACAAGGATAATCACCCAAGCCACCAGAAAGCTATATGATGGCCCTTATGCGACTTGGAGTGATTTCCCATTCTCGCTTAAGGAGCAAATTTTCAATGAATTTAAGGTATAAATGTTCTTTTAAGCAGTACAATTATTCATATTGATGATATTTCCATCTAAATACTTAACTTTTGAAATACAGAGCAAGTGTGTATGGGAACACTGCTATAGTGCGGATGTAGCTGCTAATTTCCATCTCAAGGCTCGCAAGTGGTTGTCACATTGCTTTTCCAGAGCTAGAAAGTCGAACCAGAAGCCCTCCTGGTTGCTTGATCATCTGTGGGATGATATGCAAAGGCAATGGCTAACCGCAGATTTCTTAAAGAAGAGCGAGCAAGGAAAGAAAGCTTGTGCTTCTGAGAAGGGAGGCTCCCTGCACACTGGAGGTGTGATCAACCTCGGTACAATAAAAAGGAAAATGGTACGTAATTGCTTAACTTAATTTTAATTTTCAACGTCTACTTTGTTTATTAACTAAAATTTATGAGTTTTCAAGAGAAGAAGTTGGGCCGTCCGATGAGGCGAGATGAGTTATTCAAGGAGACTCATATTGTCAAGAAGAAGAAAGATTCAGACGAAGAAAGGTGGGTCGAGGGCCGAGCCTCGACTGTACATGTAAGTTTTCAATTTTCATTAAGTACTTTGATTTACTTTTATATAACTTTTGAAATACTAATTCAATGTAATTTTTCTTATAGAGTCGCTTCACAGCTGAGGTTGAAGAATTCATACGCAGTCAGCCACCATCTTCATCGAGCGACCCAATCCAACCGTCGGACGAGGATGCTGAAAGACTATGGACGCAGGCTGCTGGCGGTCCAAAACGGGGGAAGGTATATGAGCTTCCCACTAAGAAATTCCACCGCTATAAGTGTGGAATGCAAGGAATAGGCACTTCCGCGCAAGCGGAGCAACTTGATGGGGAGAGCCTCTCCTCTATGCGGGAGAATGTGGCAAAGCTCACAGCCGAGCTAGAAGCTCCAAGGAAAGAGAGAAGGTTAGAGATGCTCAGTATATTGCCATACAAGAGCAGCTCAAATCTCTCTTGGCTTCTGGCACTTTTCCGATTCCCCGGTCTCGTGAGTCATCGCCAGAGGCTCGCCCTCCCGGTGCTACTTCCTCCCGTCCTCCCCATTATCATCCCTCCGGTCCTACACAACTACACCCTTATCCATCCGTGTTGGTGATGACACTTCATCGGACGATGACACTAATGATGTAAACATTAATAATCCTTGAATTGTAATAACATTTAACTTATTTTGGTTAGTTTATGTATAAGTTCTATTGAACTTCATACTTTGTTACTTTTAATGTTGTTGTTGTTGTTGTTGTTTAATGCTGCTGTTGTTGTTGTCGTTGTTGTTGTTGTTTATGGCATTTGAATTTGGTTTGTTGTTGTTGTCGTCGTTGTTGTTGTACGTTATGGCATAAAATGCCTGTTTAGGATTTTGGTAAGCTAACAGGTGGTGTAGCTGCCAAAACAGGCGATTTCTGGAAAAAATGAACCAAGAAAAGCAACCAACGTTGGTCTCAAGTTGGTCACTTTTCATTGAAAAAAAAAATAATTCTGGAAATTAGCGACCAACGTTGGTCGCAAAACAGCCCAGATTTTAAAACTGTTCAAGTATAGCGACCAACGTTGGTCGCTTATCATCAAAAAAAATAAAAATTCTTCAGAGTAGTGACCAAGGTTGGTCGCTATATTACCCAGAGTTTTAAAATCTAGAAATATTGCGAACAACATTGGTCGCTAACTGTAAATTAAAATTTTCTGTTCTTCAGTTTAGCGACCAGCGTTGGTCGCTTAATCAAAATTTAAAAAAAATTAATAATATTGCGACCAACATTGGTCGCTATTTCCCAGATTATATTAATTAAGAAATAGATTTCGAGACCAACGTTGGTAGCTAATTTGCGACCAAAGTTGGTCTCTATATGTTTTTCCGGAATGTTTGGTCCTTTTGTTTTAGAGACCAAAGTTGGTCGCAAATTGGCGATCAACTTTGGTCGCAAAGTTAAGTGACCACCTGAATTGTGACCAGGCCTGTTCGGTCGCTTTTTGGTCGCTTTTGGACAAAAAGAGACCAACGTTGGTCGCTTTTTATGGTCGCTTTTTAGCTGATTTCTAGTAGTGTGACAGACTTGTGGATCGCTTTCGGAAGTTTATTCTGACTTGTCCTGATAACATTTAGCCCTAAATTTTGTATATATCGCTGTGGTGCAAGCTTTGATTCTGTAGATTCAAGCATATTGCAGTTTGGACACTCCTAGGCCGAGATATGATTTTTCAATGAGAGCATGCAGTGCTATAAAGTCAAAGCGGCATATATTTGAGTTCTGATTCTTTAGGGAGAAGCGGCTTATGATTTCATAGCGCCTACGCCAAAGAATGGATATTTTTGTGGAGATGTGCCATGTGCTTTCTCGCCAAGCCGTAAAAATGAGACGCGCGCCATATGCTTGCTTGCAAAGAAGAATATGGTCGCTCCAACTCCAAGCCTCTTCGCGTCAATCGGCAAGGATGAGATGTGCTACGTGCTCGCTCGTCAAGGATAGAATACGGTCTCTGCAAGCTTCTTTCTCACCAATCCTCAAGGAGGGAACGCTTGATCTAGCGTTCTATGACAAATTGTAAGAAGTGATTGCTTCACTTCTTCACAAAAATTGGGACTTGGAATTTGCCATGTACGTCTTCGACCAACTATAAGAAGAGTATGCTCTCTGTGCTTTACTCGTCAAACACCAAGAAGATAATATCTCCATATGGTTCTCTTGCCAAGGCTGCAAAGAAAGAAGAAAAAGATGATAGAGACGACGGAGCCCACGGTGCTAATGCACGAAGCTTCTTGGTTCTATAGGGATCAGTGCCGATTGCACGAAGCTTTCGATTCAGCAGCAAGTATATCGATGCCAACGACACGAAGCTTCAACCCTATCGCGATTGATAGAAGAACTGGCAAGTCGAAGTTTTGGATTAGCATGACTGGTACGACGGCGCCAATAGCAAAAGGCTTCCAGTGTTATCTAATTTTTAAGGTCGAACAACCGTCCATGTACTCAACATTCACGAGTTTGAAACTGTCAGAGTTGGTATAGCTGCGCGATATTCCTGAAACAGAAACAGTGAAGTTATGTACTTTAGTTTTAAACTATAGAAGAGATCGGCCTGCCATGGAGTGATGGAGGGTATTAAGTTAACTTCTGGTAAGGTTTTGGCATCATATTATAAAGTACTGGATTAAATTCGTTGGTGTCGCCAATGCTCGGGACTCTGACACACTCGACAACGTTCTGGTCCAGGAGCGATGTCCGCTGGTTTAAAGTTCAGATATCTCATCACGGTGGTAAAAGCTGAGAAATTCCACGCTTCATGTCTCTCATCCTCATTGCCAATTCACAAGAAGTCACGTTGCAAAATAAGATAAAACTCAAGAGAAGATAGCAGAAACAAGAAGGGAATTATCGCTAACCTTAGCTTCGTCTGATGACTTCAAGGTCTTGGATGACTAGCAAGTCTAACAAAGATGGTATTATAGAGTGGGTCAAGCAGTTTCTTTATTTTTCAAAAGGATTCCAATTAGACAGTAGTTGTTTCCAAGCCAAATTCCAATTGCGAAGAAGTGCAGCTTAGCAAAAGTTAATTTGCTATAGTACGATTCTAGGGCATTCTTATTCTACGTGGATCCTTGGCTAATTTTAATATCAAAGATTGTATATTGATCCAAAAAAAGTTAATGGATTAACTAAAATGGGCCTGTAGCTAGATTGATAGCAATGCTATGTTGGTTGTGTAAAGTTGTGGGCAAAAAATCAATTATGCTCTAAGAATTATCTTGGCCCCCAACCTAAAGGCCAAGTATTTTTATGATACATGCAACTTGATTTATGTGAGAAATTGAGTCAACTGCTCCACAAGTACTTCAAGTTAGGGGTGTACATAGGCCTGGTTGGTTCAAATTTTTCAATTACCAAATCAAACCAGTTGTGTCGGGTTATGAAATCTAAAAACCAAACCAATAAAAGTCGGAGTTTTTAATCTCGGGTTTTTCGGGTTTTTGATTTTTTTTAATAAAGTCTTCATAGCATATAGAATTTATGCTTTAAATATTTAATTAATCAAAGTAAGACAGAACTATATAAGGTGTTTTTCAAGAAAATAACGTAAAATACGAGATGAGTCATGACATTGTACTAAAATATTTAATAAAAAAATATAATAAAATCGCTTAAAAAATATTATTAATAAGCCATAACAAAAAAGAACATAATCTAAAATTTCTAAGTTGCTAAAATAAGTACGACTAATAAGTACTATAATTTACATGACTAAACACAATAAAAAAAAGTTATTCATTTTATAATCTAAGCCATGGAAAAACCAAAAAAAAAAAAAAAAAAGATATCCAATACTATGGTCATTTCTAGTATAATTGAATTGAATGTCTTTTATTAGCATTAATATTGATTTTTTTTTGGTTTGGACTTTGTTTGAGTTACTAGCATTCACGGAGTATAAAACTTATTGGAGCATTCAAAACTATAAATATAAACTTGAGATAATACGTTAAAAGCTAAAACTATGAAATTTTTTAATAAGTGTTTATAAATTACACTACAATAAATATTTTTATGTATTAAATATATTTAAAACTTTTATACATGGAATATCGGGTTGGTTTGGTTTGGTTTCGGTTTGACTTTTTTAGTTAAACCTAAACCAAACCAATTATGGTCGGGTTTTTTCCAACACCAAATCAAATCAAACCGAATCATAGTTGAATTTTTTTCTCGGTTTGACTTGGATTATCGGTTTGGTGCGGTTTGTCGGTTTCCTTTGTACACCCTTACTTCAAGCCTTGTCTTTTACGGTTGAACAAGTCACACCACGACAAACCTAGAAGTATGCGGCAGTTGTAGACATATAAAATTTATTGAGCTTAGTCCATACAAAATTTGGATTTAATCTTAAAATTTATTTGGATTGAAGAATTAATTTGGACTTTACAAGTTACATATCCATTTTATTATTTTCAGTCCAAAGTCCATTTCATCTTAAGGCCCAGACTCATGTCATGTGTCAAGTGACATGGCATATACTTGACACATGGCATATCGAGCCAAACTCAAAGCCAACAAGATGATGCCACGTACTAAATGATGTGGCAATCCCTGTCCAAAACGGTGACCAATCAACAGTTGCCAAGTGTCTAATGACATGTCGTGGCCAATCACAAGCAAACTTATCACATAGCTTATGTGATAAGTTTGATGACTTACATGAGCCAATCAGAATCAAACAAGAGAGTTTATATGTAGTCGGATTGTCCATCCTCTACCACTATAAATAGAGGGGTTACATAACTATCTGGGGAGATTGAGAGAGTGGGAGAAGAGTATTTCGCAATTGGTGAAGGTATCCGCAAATAGAGAGATCAATCATCAAGTGCATAGTTCTTCAACAAAGGAGTGGTCAACGGAGTTCTTCCCGGATATCAACCCGAAAAATAAAGTATTGCTCGGCGTTATTGACGATTAAATATAAAGACACTTCTCAATCCCTCGAATCACAGAGAATTCCATATAGGAGAATCAAGGGATACATAAAATTGTGCTCACAAATATTCATCAATAAAAACTCTTTTTCTTCATATTATTTTTTATTGCAGCTTATTTTTCATACTATGAAAATTTATTGCGAAAATTTTTTTGGCACACCCAGTGGAACAAATTCTACCCTCCATCTCTTCCATTTGCAAGTTGAAACTTCAAATCTACTGTTGCAATGGCCTTCGGAAAGTGTGATGATGTTCTATGCAAAAAGGTTATTGCTACCACATTTGTTAAGTGCAGTCAAGAAAAGGCAAAGAAACACAAAAGGAGCACAAAATTCATCATTCTTCATCTTCCATTTAGTATTCATAGTTTTTATATTTAAAATAATACTTTGAGTATTGTCATGAACATGAGTGACTAAGAACCTCATTATTCTGGGGTTATGGGTTGTTATTGATTATTGTAGTTTGATGGTTGATAATATTGCTTGATTTTATCATATTAATTTGTTTATTCAATCTTGCACTTAATTATTCTATTGCGTAGCTAACAATAGAGTACTATCTACGAATTTATAGTTGAACTTGAAAGTGGGAACTATAGATTGCATATAAGACTGAATAGAGTATGTCCTTGAATCCAAACATCGCACAATATATTCGCGATTAGGATAGTCATATTCTAATTGCCTTACTTGGTTATTTAGGATAGACATATTCTAGTTGCCTTACTTGGTTATTTATACAGAAAATACACATGCGTTCTTGTTAATTTTGATTCTATAGACATATAGTCTTAGGTTGGCTTGGATAGGCGAGCGAAGCGTCAAAAGAACTTCGCGAGCAAAATAAACCCTGCTAATCAACAAATTAGATAAATCAAGTGATTAAATTAATAAAAAAAACGCAATAGGAGAGACATTAATCCCATAATATCCCGGAATATTCTCATCTCATTGAATTCTTTTCTAAGTGTTTATTTGCTTTACTTGCGATCTTATCTTCTTCTTTGCTTATTAGTTTTGTAGTGATTTAGTTAGTAAAAACCACAATCATCTTCCTCAAAAGTCCCTGAACAAATAACTCGTAACTCGTTTAGTTTAGGCAGTAGTTGATCATAAATACTCGTGGAAACGATGTTTTCTTATTACTTTATTACTTGTCGATAGCATATATTTACGTGTGAGTTTGGACAAAACATGTAGCTTTAGCATTTTCATCTCCCCTTCCCGTGTCCTTAGGTTTTGATACAATTGCTTGTTGCTTTCTTAACTTTTCAATTGGCTCTTTAATACACTTCAAAGATTTCTCCATCTTTTGTCGCTGGTAACTTTGCTATATATATATATATATATATATATCTATTGCTTTAGTACTTATATCTAACTTCTCACTCCGTCATCAAAATTCTTGTAGCCAACCTCTTAGGTTTTAAAACACATACGTTATTTTACTTGCTACTTCATCAATGCGACAAATGTTTAGAGGATTATGATATTATAACTATTTTTCAGTAACTATCAACCTATCGCAAAACCTTTTTAGAATCAGAATATATGAAATCAACTGTCGTGAAACTCACTTAAAGTGGAGTTCATTAGTAATAATAGCTAAAATAAGGTATGAAAGGTTATTATATCCCATTCCTACTAAGGTTGCACTTAATGGAGGTCTAAATCTTAATCATTCAGATTTCATATATTACGTGTGTTGTTTTTAAAGTCTGAATCTTAATTATTCAGGTCTTAATCATTAAGTGTGTTTGATTTTTTTACTTCACAACGACTTAATGGGTCTGAATAGGTCTTTATGATTAAGATCTATAACAAAGACTTAATTTCATTAAGATGTTATCATCCACATTCATTATTAATTATCACCATCAATTACCATTATCAACTATCACCGTGCCACCCACCACCACTATACTCAACCACCACCACCACCATCATACTCAATCATAGCCACCATATCGACAACCACCACCTACCATCCCCACTACCCACCACCATCATTCTCAACCACAACCACAAACTCATCCACCTTAACTATCACAACTAACCACCCCATCATCATCAACTATCATAGTCGGCACTGCGCACCATTATAAACTGTCACCACCTTTCCCAATCACAATCACCATCAGCACCACCCCCATTATTATTAATTATTACCATCCACCGCCACCATCTTCAACCATAATAGTTATCACTACCAATCACCACTAGCTACTACCCAGAACCACCACCATCAACCAAAACCACCACCAACCACCACCTCTAGTCGTCATTTACAAGCACCACCGTAACCATCGCCACCACTAACTATCATATTTTTTTATTGATAGAGTATTAGATTAATTAGTATTTTATTTGAATTTTGTGTTTATTAATTTTCAAATAAAGATAAATTTTATGCATTCAAATGTTCAAAAACAAACAGTCTTAATCATTTATCATTCAAATCTTGATACACATCTTAATATTCAGTTGTGTATTCAGATTTAGATGTCTTAATATTAATGCATATCTTAATATTCATAGATATACTCATGAGTTCGATTGTTATAATATACACTTGAAAGTAATGCAAGCAAAGTGCAAAGATGTACAATGTTTTGCCTTTGGTATGTATGGTGTGGCCGTGCGGCAAAAGAGACAAAACCCATTGGAGATGGGAATTTTGGCAAGAGAGGGAGTGGAGTATTAAAAGGAGAGGGTCAAACTCAAAGTACAAAAGTAGGCCTCAGTGATAAGCAGTATGATTGGATGGTGGAAGGCAGCCACGTTGTTATACTGTTACGCTTAACATAGTCATCTTTCCATAACTGGATATCCCCCAAAATCAAATCACCACTCTCCTCTATCTATTATACTTCCCCCCAAATCCCTCATTCCCCTTTTTATGCAGATTTCAGGTTCCCATTCTATTGCTCTTTTCCAATTCGCAGATAGTAACAATTTTGTGCCATTCTTGAATACCCACTTCAAGATTTCATCTCCCAGGCATAAAGGTACTTTCTTTTCATGTTTTCTACCCCTTTGTTTATTGGCTAGGGTTTTGCTTTGTGTTTGTTTGCGTGATTTTTCAATTCGGTTTTTGTTTTTGATTCTATGGTTAATTTTTGTGTGTTTTATCTTGGGAAATCTTGTCAATTATGTTGGGTTTGTTTGATTTATGTATTAGGTGTTTATCTGGATTGTCTTGTAACATATGTTGGGGAAATAATTACTAGCTTTTTGGAGTTTAAGACTGGTTTAGCATCACCAAATGGCACACTGTTGTATTGTTTAAGGTTGCATAATCTTCAGCTGCTGATATTTCATAAATACTGATGAGAATTATGGGTTTTAGTTTCTGCATTTGTAGATGTTTGGTCCTTGATTTGGTTATACAATTTAAGATTGGCACTTGTGTTGTTGGTTGATCTGAATCACTTCCCTTTTCGAACTTGTTTGTTGAATGTTTTCATTGACTTATTGTTTCCTCGGGATTGAATTTCTTTTTGGTTCTCTGAGATATTTTGGGAGCAAAAGTTTAATGCTTTATTGGTGGCTGGATGTGTGCAATTGGCGTTTAATCTTATATTTGTTTCGTGAATGTTGCTTTAGGTCATGGCTGGGAAGCGAGTTATAGCCATATGTCAGTCAGGTGGTGAATTTGAGACTGATAAAGATGGTTTCCTTTCGTATAAAGGCGGAGATGCTCACGCTATGGAAATGGATGACAAAATGAACTATAATGATTTCAAGATGGAGGTAGCTGAGATGTTCAACTTCAGCCTTGCTACCATGTCAGTTAAATATTTTCTACCTGGAAACAGGAAGACACTTATAACAATCTCCAATGACAAAGACCTTAAGCGCATGATCAAATTCCATGGTGACTCTGATTCTGCCGAAATCTATGTGATGACTGAAGAAGCTATTGATCCTGATTTCTCAAACATGCCTGGCAGTAGGTAGATTCCTTGCTGCTGCCTAAATATGTTGAATTCTCCCTTTTTATAGGATGAAATATATAGGGATATACTGTGTTGCAGGTCAAGCCGAACGACTTTATCAGAAATGGCGATCCCTGTTGACGCTCCTCTGAGTGTCGTGGAGGATATCGTGGATGATCCCAACGAGCCTGGCCTCTTGCTTGATGCCAATTTTGATGTTGTAAGTGATACAAACAACATTAACGACACAATTGGGATAGAAGCTGAAATTCCTGTTCCTGTTTCATTTGTTGCTGCTAATTATGACGAAAAGAATGCTAAAGCTGCTCAGCAGTGGCAGAATGATATAACTGGTGTGGGTCAAAGGTTTAATAGCGTACATGAATTTCGTGAGACATTGCGAAAATATGCTATTGCAAATCAATTTGCTTTCAAGTACAAGAAGAATGATAGTCATCGAGTTACTGTAAAATGCAAAGCAGAGGGCTGTCCATGGAGAATTCATGCATCAAGATTGTCAACCACCCAATTGATTTGCATTAAAAAAATGAATCCTACACATACATGTGAAGGGGCTGTTGTTACTAATGGATATCAGGCAACGAGGAGTTGGGTGGCTAGTATTATAAAGGAGAAGTTGAAAGTTTTCCCGAATTACAAGCCAAAGGACATAGTCAATGACATACAAAAGGAATACGGCATCCAGTTAAACTATTTCCAGGCATGGCGTGGAAAAGAGATTGCTAAAGAGCAGCTTCAAGGTTCGTATAAGGAGGCATATAGTCAGCTGCCATTTTTTTGTGAAAAAGTGATGGAGACAAATCCTGGAAGTCTTGCAACTTTCACTACAAAGGATGACTCAAGCTTTCATAGGCTATTTGTATCATTTCATGCTTCACTCTATGGCTTCGAACAAGGCTGCAGGCCCCTGATTTTCCTTGATAGTATATTCTTAAAGTCTAAATACCAAGGCACTCTGTTAGCAGCAACAGCTGCTGATGGGAATGATGGTGTTTTTCCCGTTGCTTTTGCCATAGTAGACGCAGAATCTGATGATAACTGGAGTTGGTTCCTATTACAGCTTAGAACTGCATTGTCAATGTGTCGTGGTATTAGTTTTGTGGCAGATAGAGAGAAGGGGCTTAGAGAATCAATTGCTGAAATATTTCAGGGCGAGGATGTCTTTCATGGCTACTGTCTACGCTATCTTTCTGAACAACTTATCAGAGATGTGAGAGGCCAATTTTCTCATGAAGTCAAGCGCCTTTTGGTTGAGGATTTTTATGGTGCAGCTTATGCATCAAAGCCTGAAGGCTTCCATAGGTGTGTTGATAGCATAAAAAGTATTTCAGTAGATGCTTACAACTGGGTAATGCAAAGTGAGCCTAATAATTGGGCAAATGCTTTCTTCCGTGGGATGCGATATAACCACATGACATCAAACTTTGGAGAGCTTTTCTATGGTTGGGTATCAGATGCTCATGACTTGCCAATCACTCAGATGGTTGATGCAATAAGAGGTAAGATTATGGAGCTCATTTATACCCGGCGGACTGAGTCCAATCAGTGGGTGACAAGGCTAACTCCATCTATGGAGGAAAGGCTAGAGAAGGAAAGCCTAAATATTAGTTCTCTTCAAGTGTTGACATCTAGTGGTACCAAATTTGAGGTACGAGGGGATACCATAGAATTTGTTGATGTTGACCATTGCGATTGTACTTGCAGAGGTTGGCAGCTAACTGGTTTACCTTGTTGCCATGCAATTGCTGTCATGGTTTGCCTTGGCCGTGACCCATACGACTATTGTGCCAGATACTTTACTGCTGATAGTTATAGATCAACATATTCAGAGTCAATACATCCAATTCCAAGCTTAGAAAGGCCCAAAAAAAAGGATGTTTCTCAAGCTGCTGTAACAGTAAACCCTCCTCCCACCCGTCGTCCACCAGGGCGGCCAACTACTAAGAAGGTGGGTTCCCATGAAGTAACTAGGCGTCAACTCCAATGCAGTAGATGCAAGGGTACAGGCCACAATAAGTCAACTTGCAAAGAGGTGTTATTGGAAAGCTAAGCTCTATAGGTATCTACTTTACTTTTTGTTATTATTTTTCCTCTATGTCTTGTGGGTTGTTGTTCTCTGTGTGTGTGTGTGGGGGGGG
>MCJB01027831.1:39469-82158 GCA_002018475.1 Nicotiana obtusifolia
GGGGGGGGGGGGGGGGAGGGAATTGGTGCTGTTATCTATTTATACATGTATACAATTTTTTTTAATTTGCTATTCGCATGTATTATTTGTATAAACTGCCTAACAAGTTGCCAATGCAATAGGTTAGAATTTTGGTTCGGTTCGACAATCCAGTGTGTAAAATGATTTGGAAAATGGCTCAAGTCAATACAATAACTTATAAAATTGAATGAAAGACCAAATGGTAGAGCTCTGGCATTGCATTTTCTCCCCAAGAAAATATCTTATTTTCTCTGAAGTCTGAACAACTTGGAGCATATATACAGTCATTATGTATCTGTTGTCACCGCAATATATGAGATTATATACTTGTAGTTAGCTTGACAATATACCTAAAAAGATTATTTGGGGGTGACCTTGATGATTGAGTATGAATTTAACCTTGAAATTGTAGTATTAGTTTATTTTCTATGTTGGATCATGGATAAATTTTACCAGGCTGATCCTCGTATACCGTGCCCTTCACAACAGTTACACCACTTACATTCAGATGGTCTCAAATTGTTGAGACATCTTGCTGTTAAGAAGTGAAAACAAATTGGAAGAAATAGCGTCCAATGAAAATATAAGCATCTGGACAAGATAAATAGGAGATTGAGATGCATTGGGGAAAATTTGAATTTATAATTATATATATATATATATATATAGAGAGAGAGAGAGAGAGAGAGAGAGAGAGAGAGAGAGAGAGGCACCTGAGGAATGGGTAGGTGGCTTGCTTGCTTGTGATATCTATATATATATATAGAGAGAGAGAGTGAGGCACCTGAGGAGTGGGTAGGTGGCTTGCTTGCTTGCGATATCTACGATTATCGTACCACTACTAATAAAGCGCAAACACCATAGAGTAACTATGTGGTCAGTCTTATAGAAGTCTAAACCCGATTTTGCCTAACTTCCGTCGGAACTCTCTACTAACCTTATTATTAGTCCAATATCCAGTGTTATTAAGGCCATTGCTTTGTTGCTTAAAGCGATAGAAACGATGAAAAGCGAGGGGTCATCGCTGCATGGCGGAAACTATGTGGTCAGTCTTATAGAAGTCTAAACCCGGCTTTACCGCTATATTTTTCAGTGTTGCCAAAGACGCGCTTAAGTCCTAAAGCGAGGCTCAGAACATGTTAAGCGCTTCGCCTCACTTTGCAGGCGCTTCAATGTCGCATCAAGGCTCTAAGGCATATCTTTCCTTGCCAATGAGTGTGATCCTGAAAAGACGACACCAAAACAATTGATATTTCAGTTTATCGTAATTATTTTTACCATTTTTTTTTTTTCCATATATTTGTTATTCATGCTTATAATTATTGGTCTTGCACTACATATACATATTTTTACTTTTTTTCCAATTGCGCCTTTTTTCATTAAAGCCCACGTTTTATTTGCGCTTTGCACTTAAAGCCCCAATGGGCCTTTGAGCTTTTTTGCGCTTTTCGCCTTTGATAACATTGATATTTTCATTCGTAACTTAAAAAATGGAAGGAACTCTCTACTAACCTTATTATTATTCCATTATCCAGTGTTATTAAAGGCCTTTTCTTTGTTGCTTAAAGCGATAAAACGACAAAAAGCAAGGGGTCTTCGCTTCGTTGGCGAAGCCATGCACTTAAGATAAATGTACATTCTAAGAATGACGCACAAGGTGATTCCAACGAGAAACAATTTATTTTTTCAATCTCAACTTTGAGGAGTTGGAATTGTAACAACAACATCAACCCAGTGAAGTCTCACAAGTGGGAGACCTTACTCTCCTACCTTGGAAGGGTAAAGAGGCTGTTTTCGATAAACCCTCGACTCAGGCGGGAAGGAGTTGGAATTGTATCAGCGTTCTTGTAAATTGGATGTCGAAATTAGTTATTTTTAGTGAAATTCGATCATTATAGCATCTAATTCATATATGTATGCTATTTCTTAAATAGTGCACTTTGCTTCTCGCTTTTTTGCATCTAGCCCTATGGGCCTTATCGCTTTTTTGCACTTTTTCCCTTTTAAAAACACTGTCTTTATCTCATATTTTATTCTTTTATAGAAAAATTGTATATTGGTCAAATATCTAACTAGTAATCTTCGATTTAAAAATATGCATGTGCCTCAAATCTGAGTTATTTCTTGTTTGGGTCATCTGTTATTAAGACACATGACCATCACCCTTTGGGGTTTGCTGGATTTGGGGGGGTGGGGGTGGGTGCTGAAAACTTTAAGAACTAAGAAGGTTTTTCCTTTTATAATCACATCACCTTTCCTGTATAGTCGATAAATAAATTGAAATTTATTGTCAAAAGGAAAAACTGTATCAGCATAATTGAATACTGTCCATTGGCAACAGCAAAGATGAGCGAAATTAGGGTGAAAATTGAAGGAACAGCTAAACTGATAATGTATCTTAAAAAGAAAAAAGCTATTCAATGTTGAATGTTAGGTGAAGTTTATCTGCAACAGCGTGTTCAAATTGTTTTGTTAGTTCTTGTGTAAAGCCTGAGATAGTAGTGACTAGCTGCCGGCAATGAAAAGATTCAGATGGAAGATGACTTTCTTCAGTAAGGAAACTGATTCTGGAGAGGCATGAGCTGATATTACTTTGATTAGGAAGCTGATCTGAGAGTTAAGTCTTTCGTTTTTGTTCATTCACTAAATAAGCTAGCATGAGTAATTATGAACTTGCTTAAGATAAAACACATATAATGTGTTTTCAGTAAGTTAATGAAGGTTCTCAATGTGTGAAAGTACTAGTGTGGTAAGATAGTTCAAAATTATTAGGATTTATTGCCCCATCCCCCAAGGTAAATCCATCACATATCCATTGAGTGCCTTTTCCATTTAAGGATGCTTTGTAATTAGACCCGCGTTCGACATTTTAGGATAAATTGTTACCCATCTCCAACATGAACTTGAAAGTTTGTGTAAGAGTTTCTGATTTGACTTTCTAATAAATCACGAGTTGATAGAATTGAATGTGACATTTTCCTCTATCAAGCATTTTTTATAGTAGCTTTCACAATCAATTTAATGTCTTTTCCTTGCACTATAAGTTTGATATGAAAGTCAACCGAAACCATATCTCCAGACCTGGGTGAACCATACAGTATAACTGTGTAACATAGTAGTGCATTGCAGGTCGTTTGATAGCTGTTTCTTGTATATCCTTGTGCTTCCAGTATTGGGATGTCATTTTGGACTTGTTTTTGGTTGTATATCTCAGATGCTTAGCAATTGAAAATTGTGGTTCTTCATTTGGCTTTTCTATAGTATATCTGTGCCGAAAAGTCTCATTTGGGAGTGGCAAAATTGATTATGCTTCTCAATGAACTTCTTTTCCTTTTTCTGTCAGGTCAATGGACAAAAGTGGTCCAGCTTTGGGAGGAAGATACCTTTTCTTGATCATTCTTCCAATCTGTACTTTTAACTTAAGGTTCTTGGTAGTTATTTAGTTATTTGAGAATAATGTTAGTGACTCATAAACGAGGATATTTGATTCTCTTGTTAGTCTCCCTCTGTTCTAAACTTCTAATGTAAATGTGGTGAATTCTACATTCAGGTTGTCACCTTTTTAGTGATGAAAAACGCGACTTCTGGTTGTGAAACTTAAAGAGCAGTCCTTCAACTGATTTTCTGTTTGTGGTACTTGTTCAAGAGCAGACAGCAATAAGTAGATATATAGGCATTTTTGCTGTGTCATCATCAAATACCTTTGCTGTATGGGAACAACAAAAGTGATGGTTGGAATTGACATGATTTCTGAGCTGTTAGTTACCATAAAATTCAGTTGCTACCTTTTCTAAGCTGGATAATAGACAAAGTAGCTTGTCTTACAAAAGGTTCCTTATCAATGACCTATAAAAGCAACGAAAGGAAGGGGAAATGATCGAGAAATCCCATGACCCTATTAAAAAAACTACTTTCTGTTCATTCTCTGAGTAGATTACCTTCACGTCTTTTTTATCAAAAAAAAAAAGAAAAAGATTTTCTACATTGTTTTCTTGAGTTGTAATTGTAATAAATTATGTATTATTTTAAAGGACCTTTTATCTAGAAGTAGCTTTTAGTTTTAGGCAAACTTTGTTTTTTGTACTACAACCCGAAATCTGCAGTACAGAGAGGCATAATTGAAACTTAGAAACAGAGAAGTCGTATGTCTGTACTCCTTAGTTGTACCAGCACTTGTACTATGACTATATCTTGCCTTTCTTTACTCCTTAATAAAGCAGCCTTGCATTAACCATCTGGCCATTGGCAATTTTCGAGAAAAGATTATTTTCATTTGTTCTACTATGAAAAGCATTGGCAAAGAGTCTCCATTGAGGTAAAGGGCACTGGCAAAGGGAGTCTTTATTTTGAGGTAAAATATGGTGTGGAATATCGAAGATGGAGAGGATAGACAGGGACGAGGTAGAGCATGAGATGTGCAATTTTTGCTTGCCCATTCTATGCACTGCCTCTTCCCTGGCTCTCCTCCCTCGACAACCCTCTTTTTCTTCCAAGTTATTTCTATGACTATGATGCCCAAGAACTAGAAATAACAGACAAAAGGTAATTGCTAAAATTATGAAATGATTACAAGATATTTAATTTGTTCGCTGTGACATGTGCAAGATTATGTACAAGCAACGTTGATGTATTGTCATAATTCATCTTGTAAGTAGTTTTGTGTTTGGGACTATGGTGATTTTAACGTTTTACTCCATGTCTGAAGTTGTTATTTAACTTACTTTGTATAATTTTTAAGGAGGAAATGGGCTTCTAATGTCGAAATTAAGGAAGTATACTTTTAGATCTCAAATGATAGGGTCAAAGAATTAAGGCATAATCCATAAGCAGCCCCTTAAATTTTTAGTTGAACACTTAAACTAAGAAGAGTACCTATTGAACACTTGGAAGTGAATGATAAATTGTGTCGGCTAGTCACAAACTGCTGACATGGCATGGTGTTTGTAACACACCACTATTGAGGCGTGTGAGAGGCATTATCTTCTCTCTTTTTTTATTTCATTTTTTTCTCCAATCTCTTTCTTCCACCATAGTCGCTGCTCTACCGCTGTGCAACCAGCTTTACCTTTCAAATTCAATGTGACCAAAAAATTGACAGCCAACACTAATTATTTTTATTTATAGAATCACTTAAATTCAACAGAAAGAGGCACCACATAATTACTTTCATCTTCCTCTATTACTCTCCGCCCCAACTCCTCCCATACTCTACCGCATCGCCACCACGACACCACCGCGAACCCCAAGCCCAAATCTAATTTCACTCTTTCGCTTCCATCATTTCTTCGTCTCCACTTTTATCTGCACTGCCGTGGATTTCACTTACAAAAATCATCACACGGTCTCAAATAACCGGCCACCACAAACAAAAAAAATGCATCAGTTCAAATATTAGATTTGAAAAAAAAAAAAAAAAAGAGCAAGAAAAAGGAGATGGGTTCTCACTGAAAATTTGAGCTTTGGGTTTTTGTTCCTATGAGGTCCTGATGGTGAACAATTACCTTTAAAAATATTGATGGTTTCAAATAATCTCTTTTTTATGCTTGAATTTGTTCACACTCATATTACTAATCAATGTTGTCAAAGGAAAAAGCAGAGAAAAGTATAGAAGTCTACTGAAAAATGGGGGAAGAATGGGTTTAAGAGAGGAAAAGGGGTCTGATTTCCCTTCAACATTTCTCTTTACGTTTTTTCTTCTCATTGGTTTACTTGCCACGTCAAGAGCAAGTGATTTACACACCATTTTGTTTGTTGCGACTAGTGCTCCCAAAACGAGACCATATTTTGTCTACCTGTCTAATTCGTCCATTTTTTAGTGGATCGGACGAGTGATATTTAAGTTGAATAAAATTTTGATTTCAATTTATATTCGATCCGTGAAAATTATGAGTATTTATGAGTAAAATACGGATAAAATATAAGTTAGCCTAATAGGTTATATTTTAATTTTTATTCACTCAAAATATATGATATTTTTAACATTGTTGGTCTCTTATAAAATAGTATTCAAATTAATATCACAATTTTTGATTTATTATAATAATAGCACATTTTGTAACAAACGTAGCATATCGTAACTGTTAATTCCTTAACTATTTTCCATAATTAGGGATACGTTTAGATTCTTATTAAGTATCTTATTTATCTTTCTCTCTCATCCATAAATCATATTTCTCTTTCCTATTCAAAATCCTAAGAAAAAAATTCCAGCGCTTTTTCTATCTTATTTAATAATTTGGTAAAAAGATCTTAGCTTCTCCTATTTTCTTTCTCTCTCATTAAACTAATTAAAAAATAAAAAAGCACCCTTTCTAATTTTTAAATAGACCAGAAATATTTTTTAAATAAAATATGAAGATAAACATATAAGCATATACATTATACAATTATTATACATGTTATAATTAAACATTTGTTTAACTAAATTTTCAAAGTACTAGAATGATTTCATAAATATTTGACGTGTGTGTATATATATACATGGATCGGGATTAAAAATTTTCCATTTTCATCCATTAAATAATATTTAAATATAAAATCTTACACATTTTTTTACCTGTTCTGTAAATATACTAGGAATATTTTTCAATTAACGTGGATAAAATGCACGTATACAATGATGATATCTTTCTAGAATAAGTTTAAAGATTTATGTTATATTTTTAGTATAAATTGTTCATAATAAATTTAAAAATACTTTAAGCCATGATTTTCTCTTCCTTTTCACTATTCTCTCCCTTCCATAAAATTAACCCCTAAAGAAATGAAAGGCTTTATCGAAAGTGAAGCATTCATGAATCATTTCTATACTTTATATATAATGGTAATATTATATAGTAATATTTTACACAACTATAATGTGTCCTAAATATATAATATTTATACAATAAATATATGGTATATTTTATTATTATAAATTTAATATCCCGAAAATACGTTGTGTATATTTATCATATTGAAAAAAAGATTTATATTATAGTATATATATCCAAATAAATTTATTTTAATTTATACTTCATAATATACTTATTAAGTAATTATATATATATATATATATATATATATATATATATATATATATATATTAGGTAATATCATAAATATCACTTATTGATCCAAGCATACACTATTATACAAGCATTCACATTTTACCAATAAAATATGGTTATACTACCAAATAAAAAGTTATCAAATTGAAAGAGAGAAAAATACCAACAAAATCATAATTAACGATAATTCCATTTTTAGAAGAGAGATAAAAGATAACAATCATTTGTTGGTTTTATTTTTAAGGAAATGAACATTGTGGATGCGTGATTATAGGGACATGGTTAAAGTTTTCGGTTAGGAATATAATTATTTAGTTGCCTTGTGTGTAAAATACCTATTACTGCTAAGTTCGTGAAAAATTTTCTTAAATTTTGTCTATCTATATTTTTTGCTTTACATACCTGTCTAATTTTTAAAAACATAATACATATTTCTAGCAGCAAACTTCGTATATCAATAATAGCCATAAAATAGTTCCTTATTTATCTCCTAAGCATCTGTTCTTTAATCCCCAACATGATTCCTTAGTTTATATTTTTTCTCGTTTATGTTTTTTTTTCATGTTTGAATATTTAAATCTTCAATGATAGTATATACTAAGTTTTATAGTGTAGATATTTTACAAATATATTAAATATATATACTGGATATATGCACAAGTTTTTTATTAGAAAAAACATTTATGGTATATTCTAGTATAAATATTTTATACATTACACATACCATGAATATACCAATTATTGTATACTAATTAACATAATTTAAAATTATTGGAATTTAACATATATCTTACACATAATTTGCAAGTATGATGCATGTAATAATACTAGAATAATTTTGTCCCTTTTTTGTGTGTTTTACAGTGGAAATTGCTTTGAGTATATATTTCATAGGTCTTGATTATACCATGCATATACATTTTATACATAATTAAATTGAAATAAATACAATTTAAAACACATAGGAGTATTATATAGAGATTTTTACTCTGTAAAGCAACTAGTAAGCAAATATTATATAAACAATAGTATTTTTGATTTATTTCAAAAAGAGCAAATTCATTTACATATATAGCATATTTTAAACATAAAAAGTTACCATCAGATTCTTTGTTTTTTAAAACTGACACATGATTTAAGGGATCATCTGTTAGAGCTTAAAAATCTCCCATGTTCAACCAACATCTCAAAACTGTGGAGATTGTTTATCCACTGATCACTCTACCATCACGAACCCAAAAATTCCTCCCTTTTCGTTCTTTTTCTCAAAATTGTTGTGATCATGTGAAGGTTTCTTTATTATTCCTTTTTAAAACAAGGCATTTGAAAGTTTCATGGAGCTGGGAATTTTTTGATAATGATGCACAACCAACTAATATCTTGTGTATTTTTATTGTGTACTAAAATGTGTTTGATGCCTATCTTATGTATTTTTACAGTGTATCAAGTTGTTTATTTGATGTATCTTTATGATTTGAGCATATATACTCTAAATATATACAGTGTATTTTTATAACCTAAGATCTAGGATCCGGTATTTTTACCTTTGAATCGAAAATGCTATAAAGGTATTCCAACTCCTCTTCCTTCTCATGTTTTTTCTCACTATAGTTGACTGCGTGAGTACTTTTTTTCCCTTTTAAATATTATAAGTACCGTTTACTATTGTTAAGCATTTTTTTAGAAATAACTTCTTCTTTTTAGGTGCATACTTGAATACCAAAAATAATTTATAAAGCAGAAGCAAATTTGTATAGTTTTTCATTTGTTCTTGAAGAGTACATTGTTAAGAAAGAAAATATTTTTTCCCACTTATACTACATCATTTTCGATAAAGAGATACTCAAGAGTACATTAAGAATTTGTATTTATACTCTTTTTTCCTTTTATTATTATTATTATTATTATTATTATCATTATTATTATTATTATATATTTTTTAAATTTATTTAATTTTATATTAGATTGCAGACAATATATATGAAAAAGGTGAAAAATACACAGAGTCATATATTATTAGTGATATTGCTTGAAGTGCATTAAGCATATTTTCTTCCTAAAATAATAACTGTTATATTTTGTGGAAGAGTAACTTAAGTTTACAATATGATAGTCAAATTTGAATAAATTTAATGATGAAGAGTATATATTATTCTAGTTAAACTTATGTCACTAAATAATATGAACAAAGAAAAGTTATAAATTGCAGTTGAAAAAATATTACACTTATATAATATGGGTTAACCATACTCAACCTGCCCATTTGACATGCAATCCGTTTTTGACCCGCATAAAATGTAGGCGGGTTGAGACCCAACCCATTTTCAACCCGTCCAAATCCGACCCAACCTGCCCATTTGCTACCACTAGTTGGAGCTGCAAAATTTATGTCTAGTTGGCATAACTTGTGTTCACTTCAAGTGTTCAATAGGTATTATCCCTAGTATAGGTGTTCAAATAAAAAATA
The DNA here is from genome assembly GCA_002018475.1 of Nicotiana obtusifolia. Classification (NCBI taxonomy): domain Eukaryota; kingdom Viridiplantae; phylum Streptophyta; class Magnoliopsida; order Solanales; family Solanaceae; genus Nicotiana; species Nicotiana obtusifolia. Next base: position 49,007 of record MCJB01027831.1, read on the forward strand.
TTGCCAACTTTAAGGGGTTGCCTATGAATTTTGCCTAAAATTAAAAATAAATTTGTAAAAAACCACAAATCATTACCTCGAGGGAATTGGGATCAACTATACCATCCTCCACCCCTCTACTTAAGCTAAAAATAATTAGCTTAATTTTTTTTTAATCATTATCATATTCTAATACTTGGCATTTGCCATTTCTCAAATTGAAAATGTCCCTTGGTCCCTCTTGGTAACGGTTGAAATGAGTAAAAGTAGGAGCCATCAGATTTGGGGGTGGCTAATTTGGCAAGATGGTCTGCCTCCCTGAAAAAAATGCATGAGAACATTTGCTTGGCTCAACACTTGTATGGTGATGTGCTGTCTTAAATCTTCTTCAATGTGTACTAAAAGTGGTTTACCAAATACTTGGTATTTTTAGACTCGCCATTTTATTTTTAAGAACGAGATCGGCCTTCTTTCTTCTTTTTTTTTTTTTTTTTTTTTTTTTTTTTGTTTTTTTTGTTTTTTTATATATATATAACAAAAACATGTTCTAAAAGCTAGCTATAATGAGCTAGCACCAAGTCTATGGACTCTTCAACTTTAATTATCAACTTGACCTATTATTTCTAGATTGCAAAATAATTCCTGCTATGAGTGATCAGATTACTTGTCCAAATTTTTTGAAACGTAACAAGGTATAATTTGTAGTAATTCAATTTCGAGCAATTAATACTATTCAAGTCTTGGAATTGTTTTCTTCAACAGATAGAACTAATATCATTTCTTTGTTTCACTTTCAAAGCTGATCAAACGGATAGGCCTAGGAAGCTAAATAAACCAAAAAAATAATCAGGATACGTAAAGTAGTACATTATGTGACAATTAGTGGCGTTATGTTCATGGAATATTTTTTGATATTTTGCAAAGAGTTTTTCTAAAAACGTGTTTGATTAAGTTTCCTCAAGAAATTTTTGCAAAATGTTTTTATTTTGAAAAGCTATTTGTTGAAGAAGTGGTTTAAGTGTGTTTTTCTAAGAAGAGACATTCTTTCACTCACAAAACATTTGCAAATTCTCAGAGTTCTCTTCCACTTACAAAACACTCACAAATTATCCTGGTTTTCTTTTTCTGCTGATATATGAGCTAATTACCTGTGGCGCTTAAGTATTGTGTCACATATTTTACTTTTACTTTTTTCAGCAGCAATCAACAGTTAATTTAACAAACAGAAGAACCAAGTTAGGCAAAAAAAAAAAAAAATTACTATTATTCAGGCGTCAAGAACAGCACAGGGTTTGAACAGAACTAGGAGATTCAAGTTGCTTATATAGAGAGGACACAGAAACACAGTTCTGAGCCTTTATTTAAAAATAAAAATAAAATGATCACCCAGATGAAAAGATCACTCAATGGTTTAGATATTAATGGAGTCCACCAGTAAAGCGACGATGTGAGGTTTTAGAACCTTTTCTGGATGAGTGTATCCATCTTGATTGTGCTTGTAAGTGACATCTATAATACGAGCGAGATTGAGAATACGAGTGAGAATTTCTGTAGAAACAGGAGTTGGTCGAAGAATTCCTTCATTCACATCCTTCCATGCAATCTCAGCCATTTCTTGAAATTTTTCCATTGCTATTTCTGTTGATACGCCATAATCCCTCATATAGCACTCAATTCCTGTAGCAATTTGGCCCCTACCCTTCTCAACCTAAAATGGCAATTACAATGTAGTATAAGTACAAAATCCATTTATATATCTAACGTTAACAATCATATAAGATGCGTTAATTTAATGTAATGCGATGTGTACCTCATACGTGGCAATGTCATCAACAACTCGACATAATGTTACATTGGCTTCCAGAATTTTAGGGTTCGTAGCCAACCACTCAAAATCTTCCTTGGCAGCTGATTTCATTCCCAAGTAGGATGTTGTAGTTAGCAAGTAGTACGTGCTAGTAGCTAGTGCATTATTAAGATACTCAGAAACAGGTGGCATATATCCCTCAATGAACCACTTTGCTTCGACAAAATAATTTCTCACAATTTCCTTCATCTATTTAACACAAACAAAGACGACATTCAAAAATTAATCAATATACTATTCCAACAATAAATCTGATTATAAAAAAAATAAGGTAAATATAGGTGATTTTTGAAATAAAACGTTATATATAAATCAGTGTCATACTCTTTCTTTCGCATAGTGGACAACATAGGATCTGCCATCCGTTGACAATTCCTTTTCATAATCTTCATAAAGGTCTATAAGAGCCTTAAAACTGATTTTCATGTAGTCTGGGAGTCGATCAATTTGACTAATATCCCACCTAATACATAAAAAATTTAACATATAGTAAGTTTCCCATTTAAGAAACCATCTAATAAATTCATAAACTGTGGAAACACAAGTTTATACCTCTGTATGGCATCAGTGTAGACCTCAAGTTCTTTTACAATGCCATAAGCATCGAATGTGTCATCTACTATCGAAATCATTGCAATAGTCTTAGCAAGCATGACACGAGCCTGAGAATATTGAGGTTCAGCATACACCCCCATAGTCCAAAAGTAGCATTCAACTGCTCTATCCCTAGCATATGGAAGTTTTGTCACAAAATTCAAATCTTTCCACCACCTACAAAATAAGTAGGTACCAACCTTAGAATATGAGAAATTATTATGAACAAATAACTTATATATATATTTTTTTTTTTTTACGTAAAATATTGCTGCACCTTGATACTTCGCTGAGTTCTTGTTTATGCAACATCTGAAGTAAGTTGTAATCCAATTTAGCAAATCGAAGTAGCACATCATTTTTCAGTTCCTCCTCTTCGTAGGTAGAGATGAAGTAACGCGTCTCCACTCTTGGAATGCTTTTATGCAGAGATTGTTCAAGGGCATGCGTCACTTGCTTACGCAGAGGTGACTTCAAATGTGGAGCTGCAGATTCAAGATGAGCAGTGGTAAAAGCAAGTGCCTCTTCCAAAATATCCTCTCCATGAGTCCTTACATGTGAAGCTTCGTATAAGCTCAATAGACCCTTTGCATCATTACTAAGAGACTCCTTGAATTTGCCGTTTGCGTCTTGGAATCTGCTGAAAATTTCTGGAACATGAAAAAAAACCAAAGATTAGTTTTCATGCAGCAAAAGTTGAAAAATTGGTGTAAGAAAAAATTAAAGATATACAACAAAAAAACTAAAAGAAAGGGTGCATATATTTATGTAATGGACCTACTTGGGGAGATATTGTAACCATGTTGTCTCAACATTCGAAATTGAAGGGCAGAAGTGTACAAATCATTGTACTCATGACCTTCAAAGTTTGGATCTTCCTTATAAATCTGATCCAACATGTCTTCTATTTGTTTCTCAAAATGATAAGCTAAGCCAAGACGCTCAACAGTGTCTACCAGATTCAGCTTTTCAGGCAGTGATCTTTCACAAGCTGCTGCCAACATACTCCTCGTTTCCTCCTTCAATGTTTCAATCTCTTGACCATATTTTTCTGCCACCTGTAAATGTATTTATTAAGTTCATGTAACTTCATTCATATATGTTCAACTTAAAAAGACTATGCATAATACATAATTTGATATCACGAACTAACTAATAGAGAAGATTTTATAAATACCTGATTGTCAACAGAGAATGAATGGAAACTGTCACCCCAAAGACTTGGAGAGAAATTGGCAACTGGACGAACAATCTGCTCATAGTTGTTAATGAGGGCAGCTTGGGCCATTTCTAGAAAACTGGATATAAGCTAGTGGAAATTAAAAGCAAGTTAAAGAGGGTTCTTTTTCCCCTTTGTTTTGCTTTATCTTTTATTTCTTGGTGCAGAGAACTGAACAAGCTAAGTGATGATCGAAATGGAAAAGAATTTATGGGTATTTATAGCTGTGATGAGAGTCTTTAGTAGTATGCAAACAACATTAATTAATTATTTCTCTTTTGAAATTCTTGTTTAGCATGTATCCTGTTGCCTTATTTGACTAAAGCATTTTTAAACTTCTGTTTTACTAGTCACGGGAGAGTAAATAATATATTTTTTAAAATTAAATCCATCCCGGACTTTCACCTCCCGAGCTGGTGGGGGGTTGGGCAAAGACCCCATCTTGTATATTGATATCACTCAAATAATACACCTGAGACATAACAATCAAACATGTACGCAAAAAGTTTAATTTATAAGCGGTGTCAAAATTTATAGAAGAACTTGAATAATAATTTTAATTATCATATTTTGGACGAAAAATGATCTATTGGTTTTGTTTAGTCTTAAGTTAAAAAAGGTCTTGAGTTCAATTCTACTTCATCACAAATTTTAACCACAATGGTTCTCTCAAATATTTGCAAAAAAAAAGTACTAGTTAAAGTTTGAACATCTAACCTCTTAGAGCAAAATCAAGCAAATAACCAACACACCAAGATACAATTTATGTCAAATGGTATCATTGTTTCCTACTTATCTATTTTCTCACAATATTAATACATATATTTGTAAAAATTTTCTACGAAGCGGTGTCGTGTGACACCGCTTTGTTAAGCGGGCACTGCTTCGTTAAGTCTGCATCTACCCTGCAATCAAAAGTACATATTATATAATACCTTTGGTTAAGTTATATACACTATCAGCATAAAAAAAACAGTTTATACTATTGGTTCAAGTTATTATTCTTATTTTTCATGTCGATGAGGCTTGTTATAAAAAGTAAATCAACTTAATATGATAGTGTCAAAAAACTTATAAGCTCATAATATAAATGCAACGTGCCCTATTCCTTTTTTATCCCTATTGCTGCCTTTTTTCCTTCAGTGGCGTCTGTCTTGATCCAATGCTTCTTTAAATAGCCAACTTTTCCACTTTCAACTTAAAAAGAGACAATACATGGCATAAAATCTTAGTACTATGAAATTGATGTGTGCACCGAATTTCTTGCTTGTATAGCACGTGATGGAATGTCGATAACCAGTCTACTTTGATGGCTGGAAATAAATCTGCTTGATATACATCGATCTTGCGGGTATCTTTATTATGTCTTATTTGTAGTAATTTTATTTGTGGTACAAAATTTCTTGAAAGGTAGGTAATGGTTATGATATGTATACGGTTGAAATAGGTATCGATTATTACATGACAGATCGGGTTCGGAACATGAAGGGTTGAAGATCGATCCCAAATTTCATCGAAGCAGAACACGAGGTCAGAATGTCCGTCCTCGAGAACACTGAACCCGTGATCTCGAAACCAACCATGATCCCGAATGTGCTCGAGGGAAGATCGTCAAACCAAAATAACGGAAAGCCAAAATATCTGTAACATGACGCGCATCACGGCGGGAATCACGGGCGCAAATCAAGGGAACTACTCAATTAGCGAATCGTGAGATCTTTTACCTAATAGAAAATTGTATCTAAAGTAGGATTCCTCCACTATGTAAAGGGGGATCTGATTATGTGTAGAGCATTCATATTGTGATCTTAAAAGCTATACACTGGTCTCTTTAGTTATTATTGTCTCATTATTCTATTCTGACTTCGATTGCAACGTTTCTTGGCCCAAGAGCGATCAACCTACAAGGTCATCATTGTCCGACTTGGGTGGTTTGCATTCTTCTTTTATCATTAATTTAATTTCAATTTGATTTCTCATTTTTTGTATCAAATTAGACCACGTATCCTTAAAATCCCGTATAAATTTAATTATTATCCGATTTTGAGGGTAAACAGTTTGGCGCCTACCGTGGGGCTGAGGATAATAGTGGTTATTTGGTATAAATTTTCATAAAAAATGTCAAACTCTCAATCAGCACCTCCGCATGTTGATGGCAAGTCTAGTCACCAAGGTGAAAATAACAAGATAGCGCCCGGTAACGAGATCCCGATCGCAGATCAAATTGACAGTAATTCACATGTGGCTGTTGATGCGAATCTGCCTACCGACCTCAAAAATAGCATTCATAAAGGAATCCTCGGTAACTCGAAACACCTAAAACGTTGAAGGGAACGGGATCAACCAGGCTCAATAGGCGGCGATATCGTGCACCGAACATGGTTGAGCCCGATCCTTCCCGGGAAATTACTTGCAGGGACGAATCAGTCGTAGAAAGGTCGAATGAACATTAATCGGGGGCTTACTCCGAGAGTATAAAGATGCTCGAGGAGTTGACAAAACGGATAGAATCAGGGGAGAAAAAGATCGAGGCAAATGATAAGAAGGTGGAAACCTATAATTCCAAGGTAGACCAAATCCCAGGAGCACCTCCGGTATTGAAGGGCCTGGATACCAGGAAGTTCGTGCAAAAACCTTTTCCGTCAAGCACGACTCCGAAGTCATTCCCCAAGAAATTTCGTATGCCCGAAATACCCAAGTATAACGGAACGACCGACCCAAATGAATATGTTACCTCCTATACATGTGCTATCAAAGGAAATGACCTGGAAGACGATGAGATCGAGTCTGTTCTGTTGAAAAAATTTGGGAGACCCTATCAAAGGGGGCTATGATATGGTATCACAATTTACCTCCTAATTCTATTGACTCATTTTCCATGCTCGTAGATTCTTTCGTAAAGGCGCACGCCGGTGCCATCAAGGTCGAGATCAGGAAATCGGACCTTTTCAAAGTCAAACAAAGGGATAACGAGATGCTCAGAGAATTTGTGTCCTGGTTTTAAATGGAACGGATGGATCTGACGCTGGTCACTAATGATTAGGATATTCAAGCTTTCACTTAGGGGCTTAATATTCGGAGCTTGGTGGCTTCACAACAACTAAAGTAGAATTTGATATAATACCCGGCTGTTACAAGGGCTGACATACATAACTGGTATCAATCGAAAATCAGAGTCGAGGATGATCAGCTCGGGTCCCCTTCGGGGTCAGTCTATCTCGTTAGAACCGTCGACAGAGTCAAAAGAGATATCGATCGTGAACCAAGACCAGACAGAGACCGATATCAACCATATAAGACAGAAGAAGCAGTGGGTCAGAGCGGAACTCCATAAGAAATGAAAGGAGAAATGACCAAGGCCAGAGCAACCGGGGACTCATGACCAAAAACAGCTTCGATAGTCCATCGGGCCTAAAGAAGCACTGAGGCTACCGGAGTACAATTTTAATATCGATGTCGCCGCCATTGTATTAGCTATCGGGCGCATCAAAGATACCAGATGGCCTCGACCTCTACAATTTGATCCAACCCAAAAGGATCCTAACCAGATGTGCAAATATCATGGCACTCACGGTCATAGAACGGAAGATTGTCGGCAACTGAGAGAGAAAGTAGCTTGGCTATTCAATAACGGGCATCTTCGAGAATTCTTGAGCGACCGAGCCAAGAATCATTTCAAGAACAGGAATTCTGACAAACAGACGGAACAAGAAGAACCTCAACATGTCATTAACATGATCATCGGTGGAGTCGATATCCCCAAGGGGCCGATGTTGAAACGTGTCAAAGTATCCATCACTAGGGAGAATGAACTCGGGACTACTTACCAAAAGGAACTTTATCTTTCAACAACGAGGACACGGAAGGGATTGTACAGCCCCATAATAATGCACTGGTAATATCTTTACTCGTAAAAAATTTCGAGTTAAACGTGTGTTAATTGATCCAGGTAGCTCGGCCAACATCATTCAATCAAGGGTTGTGGAGCAACTCGGTCTACTCGACCAAATTGTTCCTGCAGTCTGAGTCCTAAACGGATTCAACATGGCATGTGAAACCACTAAGGGTGAGATAACATTACCGGTAAATACCGCTGGGACTATACGTGAAACTAAGTTTTGTGTAATCGAAGGAGACATGAGGTACAACACTTTGTTCAGAAGGCCATGGATCCACAACATGAGGGTGGTGCCTTCAACGCTACACTAGGCATTGAAATTTCTAACAACTGACGGGGTTAGAATGATCTACGGGGAACAATCGGCCGCAAAAGAAATGTTCGCAATCGAAGAGGTGACACTGACATCTACAGTACCAACATCGAAAGGCCTAAACCAAGTGGTCAAAGACGGGACAAAATAGCAATCACTACTACCATCTGCGGCAGATTCAAAAAATGAGGGGAAGTTAAGAATGAGGATTATGGGACCCCTAGATCTTTTATAGTCCCCAATAATTTCGATGCCATTAAATCAATGGTCGAGGAACTGGAACAAGTCATATTGCAAGGGAACTTGCCTGATCGAAAGGTATACCTTGGCACGGAGCTCAACTCCGAGCTCAGGATAAAACTCATTCAATTTCTTATAGCTAACGAAGACTGTTTCCCTTGGTCCCACCTCAATATGAAAGGTATCCCATTGGAGATAACCACTCACAAAATGAGCCTAGACCCGAAGTTCCATCCGGTAAAACAATAAAGGAGGCCTCAGTCCGAAATCAATCATGCTTTCATCAAGATGAGGTATTTAAACTTCTTAAAATAGGGTCTATTCGGGAAGTCAAATACCCAGATTGTTAGCAAATATAGTGGTGGTCCCTAAGAAAGGGGATAAATTAAGAATGTGTGTAGACTATAAAGATTTGAATAAAGCATGCCTTGCCCAACATCGACCGCATGATCGATGCCATCGCCGGCCACGAGACCCTTAGTTTTTTCGACGCCTATTTTGAGTACCACCAAATAAGGATGGACCCGGGTGATCAGGAAAAAACTTCCCTCATAACTAAATATGGCACGTACTGTTATAACGTAATCCCGTTTGGATTAAAAAAAATGCTGGTGCCACATACCAACGCTTAGTAAATCGAATGTTCGAGAAAAAAATAGGTAAATTAATGGAGGTTTACATTGATGACATGTTAGTTAAGTCCCTGCGAGCAGATGACCATTTAAGACATTTGCAGGAAACATTTAGTTTACTGAAGCAGTACAACATGAAGCTGAACCCAGAAAAATGCGCGTTCGGAGTGGGGTCGGGTAAGTTCCTCAGATTCATGGTATCGAATCGGGAAATCGAGATCAATCCTGATAAGATCAAAGTCATCGAAGATATCACGGTCGTGGACAATGTAAAAGTTGTGCAAAGGTTAACCGGGCGAATAGCCGCCCTGGTGCGACTTATTTCGAGATCGTCCGACAAAAGCTATCATTTCTTCGCACTGTTGAAGAAAAAGAACAATTTTTCGTGGACCCTGGAGTGCCAGCAAGCTTTGGAGGAACTCAAAAGGTATTTATTGAGCCTGCCACTACTTCACACATTGAAGGCGGACGAACAACTATACTTGTGCTTGGCGGTCTCGGAGATATCGGTAAATGGAGTTCTAGTTCGAGAAGAGCAAGGTACGCAATTTCCAATTTACTATGTTAGTAGAACCTTAGGTGAGGCCAAAACTAGGTACGCTCACCGGGAAAAACTAACGCTCGCTTTGTTAAGTGCCTTTAGGAAGCTGAAACTGTACTTCTAACGTCATCCTATATGTGTCGTAACTACTTAACCATTAAGGAATGTCATGCATAAGCCCGAGCTCTTGGGCCGATCGGCCACATGGGCCATAGAGATAAGTGGGTACGAGATTGAGTATCGAACTCGGACCGCCATTAAGTCTCAAATTTTGGTAGACTTTGTGACCGATTTCACATCGACCCTAATACCCGAGGTTGAAAGAGAGTTGTTGATTAACCCAAGAACTTCCTCAGGAATCTGGACCCTCTCTACGGACGGCGCCTCGAACGCAAAAGGGTCTGGACTTAGCGACGTATTGAAGCCACCAGCAGGTAATATAATTAGAAAATCCATTAAGATTGTGAAATTGACTAAAAACGAGGCCGAATATGAAGCCCATGATTACAGGCCTTGAACTAGCCAAGAGCTTTTGGACGAAAGTGATCGAAGCCAAGTGCGACTCCCTTCTTGTGGTAAACCAAGTCGATGGAACATTCGAGGTCAAAGAGGAACGAATGCAAAGTTACTTGGACAAATTACAAGTGACATTACGTTGGTTCAAAGAATGGACTTTGTAACGTGTACCTGGGGATCAAAACAGCAAGGCCGATGACCTCACTAACTTGGGGTCTTCGGTCGAAGATGACGTATAGTGCTTGAGAGAAGTCGTACAACTTATAAGGTCAGTGGTGGAAGAAAGCCACGCTGAGATCAACTCGACGAGCCTAACTTGGGATTGGAGGAATAAGTACGTAGAATATCTCAGATCCGGTAAACTACCTTCGGATCCAAAAGAGTCGAGGGCCCTGCGTACGAAGGCGGCCCGATTTAGTCTGTCCAAAGACAAAATCTTGTTCAGAAGAACATTTGATGGCCCATTCGCGATATGTCTGGGGTCGGGCTATATTGAGTATGTTTTGAGGGAAATCCACGAGGGTACCTGCGGAAATCATTCAGGCGCTGAATCACTGATTCGAAAAATACTCAGGGCCGGTTATTATTGGATCGACATGGAAAAAGACGCAAAGGAGTTCGTTCGAATATGTGATGAATGCCAAAGACATGCCGCGATGATCCATCGGCCCGAGGAGATGCTCCACTCGATTTTGTCACTTTCGTTGTTCATGAAATGGGGAATGGACATCGTTGCCCTCTTCCATGGGCACTAGGTAATGCTCAATTTATACTATTTATGACTGATTATTTTTCTAAGTGGGTAGAAGCTTAGGCATATGAGAAGGTCAGGGAAAAAGTGGTCATCGATTTCATTTGGGATCGCATCATGTGCCGGTTTGAAATGCCAGCCGAGATCGTATACGATAATGGGAAACAAATCGTCGGTAGCAAAGTAACCAAACTCCTCGAAGATCACAAGATCAAAAGAATCCTATTGACACCCTATCACCCTAGTGGGAATGGAAAAACTGAATCTACAAAAAAATCATACTCCAAAACCTCAAAAAGAGGTTAACCAATGCCAAAGGGAGATGGAAGGAAGTGTTACCCGAAGTCCTATGGGCATACCGTACGACCTCGAAGTCCAGCACCGGGGCCACCCATTTTCTCTGATTTATGACGCCAAAGCCTTGATACTGGTCGAGGTCGGAGAACCAAGTATCAGATTCCGATATGCAACAAAGGAATCAAACCATGAAGCCACGAATACAAACTTGGAGCTGTTAGATGAAAGGCACAAAGCCGCCCTTGTTTGGTTGGCTGCCCAAAAGCAACGAATCGAGAGGTATTACAACAGAAGGGCTAACCTTCGATACTTTGATGTCGGGGACTTAGTACTAAGAAAGTTCACACCAAACACACGGAACCCGAACAAGGTAAAGCTGGGACCGAACTGGGAAGGACATTATATTTTCATCGAAATCACTAGAAAGGGATCCTACAGGCTCGGAACAAAGAACGGTGAACAACTGCCGAACAACTGGAATATAACTCACTTGAAGCGGTATTACTTCTAAGGTACGGCCCCTTTCTTTATTTTATTTACATTTTAAACTAACGTTTGCAGGTAGCAAATAAGGGACGGTATGAGATGTTAGATCTGAAAGCACGCGTTGTACTCTTTTTTCCTTGGCCCGGATTTGTCCCAAATGGATTTTATGGCAAGGTTTTTAACGAGACAATAAGTAAATAGTGCTAACTTAGAATCGAAGGCCGATAACGAATTAGGTGACGATGATCACAACATCATTCGAGGCCTTTCTTCGATCTACCCCGAATACTAGGGGTTATAACCCTCTGATAACGACTTTAGCATGGAAAAAGTCTTCAGGATTGAAGGGTCTCGATCAATAGGATTCAATGTAAAGACCGAAGGTTCAAATGAACTATGCTCACATAGATTGCTCGAACCCTGACAAAAAGCTTTTACACATACATTACTATTATGCAAAAGAATAAAGAGAAGTCTTTTCTTTACAAATGTCTAACTTCTCCTATACATTTCTCAAGGAATTTCCTGCTTCCGATCACCTAAAAGAAATGAGCCCAAGGGCCGCCTTAACATGAGTTCGAATAATCACTCTCTCATTCGAGGACTGCTGTTCGAAAAACAAAGCACAAAGCTTATTTGCAATGCCCGAATTAAAAGGCTAGGGCCATTTCGAGTTAATAGTGTTCGGGGGCACGAAGCTTATTTGCAAATGCCCGAATTAAAAGGCTAAGGCCATTTCGAGTTAATGGTGCTTGAGGGCACGAAGCTTATTTGGCAATGCCAGAATTAAAAGGCTAAGGCCATTCCGAGTTAATAATACTCGATTGCACAAAGCTTATTTGACAATGTCCGAATTAAAAGGCTAAGGCCATTCCAAGTTAATAGTACTTGAGGGCACGAAGCTTATTTGGAAATTCCCAAATTAAAAGGGTAAGGCCGTTCCGAGTTAATGGTGCTCGGGGGCACGAAGCTTATTTGGCAATGCCCGAATTAAAAGGTTAAGGCCGTTCCGAGTTAATAGTACTTGAGAGCACGAAGCTTATTTGGCAATGCCGGAATTAAAAGGCTAAGGTCGTTCCGAGTTAATAGTACTCGAGGGCACGAAGCTTATTTGACAATGCTTGAATTAAAAGGCTAAGGCCATTCCGAGTTAATAGTGCTCGAGGGTACGAAACTTATTTGGCAATACCCGAATTAAAACGATAAGTCCATTCCGAGTTAAGAGTACTTGAGGGCACGAAGCTTATTTGGAAATGACCTAATTAAAAGGCTATGGCCGTTCCGAGTTAATAGTGCTCGAGTGCACGAAACTTATTTGGCAATGCCCGAATTAAAAGGCTAAGGCCGTTTCGATTTAATAGTGCTCGGGGGCACGAAGCTTATTTGGAAATGCCCGAATTAAAAGGCTAAGGCCGTTTCGAGTTAATAGTGCTCGAGGGCACGAAGCTTATTTGGCAATGCCCGAATTAAAAGGCTAAGGCCATTCCGAGTTAATAGTACGCGAGGGCACGAAGCTTATTTGGAAATGCCCAAATTAAAAGGCTAAGGCCGTTCCGAGTTAATGGTGCTCAGGGGCACGAAGCTTATTTGGCAATGCCCGAATTAAAAGGTTAAGGCCGTTCTGAGTTAATAGTACTCGAGGGCACAAAGCTTATTTGGCAATGCCCGAATTAAAAGGCTAAGGCTGTTCCGAGTTAATAGTACTCGAGGGCACGAAGCTTATTTGGCAATGCCTGAATTAAAAAGGCTAAGGCCATTCCGAGTTAATAGTGCTCGAGGGCACAAAGCTTATTTGGAAATACCCGAATTAAAATGCTAAGGCCGTTCCGAGTTAATAGTACTCGAGGGCACGAAGCTTATTTGGCAATGCCCGAATTAAAAGCCTATATCCTTTCCGAGTTAATAGTACTCGAGGGCACGAAGCTTATTTGGCAATGCCCGAATTAAAAGGCTAAGGCCATTCCGAGTTAATAGTACTCGAGGGCACGAAGCTTATTTGGCAATGTCCGAATTAAAAGACTATATCCTTTCCGAGTTAATAGTACTCGAGGACACGAAGCTTATTTGGCAATGCCCGAATTAAAAGGCTAAGGCTATTCTGGCTTAACGAAAACCGAGGGTATAAAGCTTATTTGACATTTCCCGAACTATAAAGGCTATGGCCATATAAACACGGCTTGGAGACGGCTGAAGCTTGAAACAAAAACAACAAGACATTGAAATTTCTTAAGCGGTTCTAAAGGCTACCCTCGACAAATTATAAACCTAAACTACTTTGGGGAAGAGAGTTTTCGGTAACACCGAATCCCCACGTTGCCTCGAAACATAATAATGTTAGAGGCGAGGTTTGTTCGAGCCTTCGAACACAACCTAACTATTTCATGCTAAGGCATTTCAATCTTTGCGAATACAAATAGAAAATCAAAGAAAAATTTAAAAGCTGTGAAAGGAAAACTTTATATATATATATATATATATATATATATATAAAATAATCTTTACAAGGGCTGAATAGCCCCGATACAAAGGCCGAGCAGCCTTGATACACAGTATTAAGCACAGAAAGGGATAAAATCAAACAAAAGCGACTTGGTCTTAATTGGATTCCGCCTCGTCGTCGGGATTTCCAAGGTCTTCTCATTCTTCGGACGCGACTGAACCCTCGGAATCATCCTCTTCAGGATAGGCCAATTTTCTGGCCTTAGCTTCAGACACCTTGGCATCCTCAATCTCCACAGATAAGTCAAAACCTCGATCGTGGACTTCCTCGAGGGCCTGCCTACGGGATTGCCACTTTATATGCTCGACCATATTTTTAATTGGTCTTGAGCCGCTTCGGCATCAGCCTTGTACTGAGCCACCATTTCATCTGCTTCGGCTTTGATCACGACAACTTCCGACTTGGCTATTTTAAGCTCCTTGGCCAGATTATCTCAATCTGAGACAACCGAACCGACCCGAGATTGAAGCTCCTCGTCCCTTTTGGTTTGGATCTCAGCCTTCTCTTTTGCCGCTCTTGGCTGGGTCTCTGCTAAAGTTAGCTGTGCCCGAGCTGCCTCTTTTTCCAAGGCCAGACGATCCATCTTGCTCCTCCACTCATCGACCTCAGCTTTAACCACATCCATCTCAGTTCGAAGCTGATCGATCCGAGGAGTTTTTGCCGGACCAGCGGATTTTGACCATCAGTCACTGAATCATATTTGTCATCACTTACTTCAAAAACTTTTACCTGCTCTGACCAAGTCAGCATGATCCTTTCGAGCAACCTCAAGTTCGGCACAGTGGTTCTTAGCCTCCCCTTTAAGCTGCTCATTGAGAAGTTTAAAGGTGTCTTTCTTCTCAATAAGCTCCCGAGTCTCGGCCTCGTGGCATTTAAACTCTTCCCGTTATTAGAGAAAAGCCTCGTGGTGAATTACCGAGGCCTGCAAGCACAAGAAAAATTTTACGATTTAATGCCTATTGAGCTTTGTTGAACAGGCAGAGCGCTTCCACCTCTTTCAGTTTTACTTGATCCTCTTCCATCACCAAGCATCGAAGGTAGATGGCCACCCTTACGGGGGCGGAAAGAACCCGACATCCTTAGGAAGGGAAGAAACAACGGTGCGTTTTTGATCAGGGTATGCGCTCGAGGCAGGGAATCCATCGACCAATTTCGTACTAGAGGAAATCTCGCTTGTTTCAGAGGGTGAGCCCTTCCTCGGTATCTCTAAATCATCGAACCCAATTGTAACATACCGCACCTTTTGAGAAATAATGAGCCTAGACAGAAAAAAAAATCGAGGTAAAAAACTGAGGTAAAAAACCGAGGGTTCAATTGAGGTCAAAACCGAGGGTCCAAACCCAGGGTGAAATCGAAGTCAAAACCGAGGGTCCTCTCAAAGCTGAAAATCAAGGTTCCTCCCAAGGTCTCAAATCGAGGGTCCAATCGAGGTCGATTCCGAGGTCTCAAACCGAGGACGAAATCAAGGTCGATTGCGAGACCTCAGATCGAGGATGGAATCGAGGTCGATTCCAAGACCAATATCGAGGTCCAAATCGAGGCCAATATCGAGGTCCAAATCGAGGTCCAAATCGAGGCCAACATCGAGGTCCAAAATCGAGGCCAATACCGAGCCCAAAAATTGAGGTCATTTTTGAGGTATTATCGACACCAACTTCAGACCGAGGGCAGAACCGAGACCCTGTAAGTTGATAACCTTTTAGTGAAGATTGGATAAGTATTAACCTTTATGGAATAAGTGTTTCACCTTTATCAAGTGGATACAGTAATTTATTGAGAGACTTCCTAAGTACTACGTGGCTTGTGATGAGGCTTTGCTCAAATTGAAGATTAGTGGAGTCTTGGTAAAGGACA
This sequence comes from Nicotiana obtusifolia, assembly GCA_002018475.1. Lineage (NCBI taxonomy): Eukaryota > Viridiplantae > Streptophyta > Magnoliopsida > Solanales > Solanaceae > Nicotiana > Nicotiana obtusifolia. The sequence continues at coordinate 64,694 of MCJB01027831.1, forward strand.
AATTTGTTCAATATATATATACCATTACCTTTTAGTTCTTCCACACTAATAAAGAGACTTTTGCAATAGTTGATGACAGAGGCATTTCCGCTGACCTTAACCTCTACAAACAAAGTGTTTAAGACACTGTGAAGACGATATTTTTGGGGAAAGGAGGAAATCATTAGAGATACATATATTCACTCCAACAATTATAGGGGAAGGAACTGCATCTTAATCCTTCTCTGTTCCAGAGCACTGAAGGGCACGAAGCTTTCTTCTACATACAACTCCTCCATAATTTCATCCATCTAGTTTAAGTTTGATTTTAAGACATGCAATTGTTGGGAACTCACGGAATGAATTCAAGTCATTGTATAAATAGGTTATGAGCTCTTTTCCTATGGTATGGAAATTAGTGGTGGTGTGGAAGCTCGTGTAGAGCTTGATTATTGTTAAAAGGAGGCCGAGTATCGAGTACACCATTGAATAAAGCCTCGGGAGCTTGCCGCTCTCTGATTGGTTGATTAGTATAGCTGTAGTTTTAGTTGATGTCATGGTTGTTGGCTGTTATGACTTATGGGAAACCTCATAAATAGGGGAGATGCTATCCGTTTCATCGTAGACTGAGGAATCGTAACCTTTTTCATAAATTGAAGTTGGCCAGCATATATAAGGTATGTGAGACTGTCCCTTTCCTTTTTTTGCACGACTTTGATTAAACATACGCATTGAACGAGCCCCAAAGATGCTCTACTCTTAGGGACTAGTAGTACTTATATTATTCCTCTCTTATGGGAGGATTGATGTTGATGTTATTTCTTTGACCTTACGTCACTTCAAAAGGTTCAGAATGTGCTTCCAATGAGTCCAGCATGCAATATCTATTTTACTGCGCCGTGCTATAGTCGGCCGGGCAGGCACCTATTGTGCAACTATATATATGTATATGTTTTACTCTACTGAGCCGCGCTATATTCGGCAGTTATCTTACTTTACCGTGTCGCGCTATAGTCGGCTGGGTAGGCACCTATTGTGCAACCACTGATCAGTTGGGTATTGATGTTACCTAGCCTTATGATGACCGGGGTATGATATGATGATGATGAGGCCCACAGAGGCGTATGTATATGATGATGATGGTTTTTTTAAAAGGATATATATATACATGTATACACATCAGGCATTTCATGATTAGTCGCCCTTAGAGGCACTCAGATGTTACAGTATGTATATTCTCATCGCCCTTAGAGATACTTAGATGTTACAGGGCGTATATTCTCTGCCCCTATACAAATTATTGTTACATTATGCTTTCCTGTCTTACATACTCAGTACTTTATTCGTACCGACGTCCTCTTTTGTGGATGCTGCATATCGTGCTGCAGGTCCTGATAGACAGGTAGACGGAGCTCCCCCACGATAGTAGGTAGCCAGTTTAGCAGTTGTTGGTGAGGTCCCTTCTCCGGACTTGTCGTGGTCTTGGTATGCATATTTTTGTTATAGGCATTGTGGGTATGTCGGGGCCCTGTTCCGGCAAAGTTTTGTAGCACTTATGTTTTTTAGAGGCTCATAGACAGGTGTCGACTCATGTATAGTTGGGATTGCCTTGTCGGCGAATTTCTTTGTTGTATAGTCTTTCATGTCAGCCTTGTCGGCTATGGTATATATATTTATGGCTTTACCCGTCATTTTTGGTTGATTAGAATTCTTGTCTACCATTTATACTGATCTTGTTGGCTCTTACAGATAATAAGAAAGGTTAGATAAGATGTATGGCGACACTCGGGTGGTAGGGCCCGGGTGCCAGTCGCGGCCCTCCGGCTTGGGTCGTGACACCAATAATATCTTTCGTGGCCGTCGAATCCACACTATCGAAAAAACCACGAAAAGGGTCTTTCGATCTGTGTACTCCCTCAAGGGGGCTTTCTTTTGCTACTTGGGCCTCGTTAAACATCGACTCTGTGAACAAGGGCGAATCATCGATCTCAGTCGGACCAAGTGCTCCCTGTGGCACTTTTGTTGTATCAAGGGAAGTCTTAGCTCCTGCCTCCACCTCGGCTTCCCGGACTCGATGAACATCGACTTCTCCTACCCCTGGTTCGGAGGCTCGTTGCCCTTCGAGCTATGACGGCACACTGGCCACAAGGTCTAAGTCTTCCTCTTCCCACTCGGACTCATCCTTCAATCGATGGAGCGAGTCCGGGGACAATGCTCGACCGCCAGCATTTCCCTTAGGCTTACGTGCCAATATTTTCTTTGGTTTTTTCTTCCCGAGACCTGGAGAACTCGGAGCCCTTTCCCTTTTCTTCTCTTTATCTTGCTTCGAAACAGGGGGCTCATTGTAAGTATCATCATCTACGAGCGGAGGCCTTATTTCAACATCTTTTGATAAACCTGCGAAAGGGAAGCAAAGCAAGTTAGGAATCGATGGCGTAAAAATTAGGTCGAATGTAACTTATCTCACCATGAGACGGGGCCTCCCACCGGCCCTTTGAAAGCTCGCGCCATGCGCGCTCAGAATATGGTTTTTGCAATTGGATCCCCTCGACCCACTCCTTGAGTTGAGGAACTACATCCTGCACCCGAGAGACAGCTGCACCATAGAAAATTAATAAGAAGAAGGGCAAAAGGGAAATGATAAACAAATTCCTAAAGGCAGGGTTATACTTATGTTTCATGTTCCATTTTTTAAGGAATGACATATCTTCGACCAGGATTAGGTCCGATGTTTTCACTCGAACAAATCGGCTCAACCAGCCTTGATCACGATCCTCGTCGATGCTTGAGAACGGGGCCTTACTGACCCGACGAGCAAGTTTTATTAGTCCCGTCGATAGAGTCGGGGATTGTACAGACGTATGAGATGATCGATGATGAAAGGATACCCCTCGATCTTATTTACAAAAAAGCGGAGAAAGATAACTATCCTCCAGAAGAAGGGACGAATTTGTCCTAGGCTCACCTCGTATCTTTTACAAAAAGCGATGATGACGGGGTCCAAAGGGCCCAATGCGAAGGGATAAGTGTAAACACTTAAAAATCCTCCACGTGGGTAGTGATTGCTTCCTCGGGCGCGGGAACCACCACGCACTTACCGGTTCACACCGACCTGGTATTGAGGAGGTTTTCTCAACCTTGAAATCGGCTCAGGTATGACACCCCGTGTGGACGAACATCTTTAGAGGGGTTCTGGTATCGGTTCCTCGGTAACAACAGGCGAAACATTCTCAGTCGGTTTCGAGGAAGAGGGACTTTATTTTTGAGAAACGGATTTTGAGGTCTTTGCCATTACTTCTAAATAGAAGAGAAAAGAAGATGCTGATAAGCAGGAGATATAATTAACATATAGCTTCTGAAGGGCTTTCAGAAAATCAGAAGGCAAGAGGTTTTGAAGATTAGATTGATGAAGTTTCCTTAAAGACACAAGTATTTGAATGTAAAGGTTCTAATGAATGGATGTGAAGGGTATTTATAGTTTCTCAAAATGGCGGTTCGCATCCAGAAGCGACAGATCATTGACTGAGCGCATTTAAAGTCTTAAAGGCTGGCACCGACGGGACGTTTTTACTATTCGTATCACTTACGTCACGAGTCTGTCGTCATTTATGGTGAGAATCTGAGGCTCATATCGTTTCTCGTCATTACTCTCTGAAAAATGAGGGGATTATCTGTGTATGGTCGAAATCGACATCGACTATTACACGTTAGATCGGGCTTGGAACGCGAAGGGTTAAAAATTGACCCCGAGTTTCATTAAAGCAGAACACGAGGTCAGAATGTCCGTTCTCGAGAACACTGAGCCCGTGATCTCGGAACCAATCCTGAGCCCGAATATACTCGGGGGAAGATCGTTAAACCAAAATAACGAAAAGTCAAAATATCTATAACAGGTCGCGTAGGGAACTGCTCAATTAGCAAATCATATTCCTCCACTATATAAAGGGGGGGGGTCTGATTATTTGTAGAGCATTCATATTGTGATCTTAAAAGCTATATACTGGTCTCCTTAGTTATTATTGTCTCATTATTCTATTCCGACTTCGATTGCAACGTTTCTTGGCCCAAGAGAGATCAACCTACAAGAACATCACTGCCCGAGTTGGCCGGTTTGCATTCTTCTTTTGTCATTAATTTTAATTCAAAATTTGATTTCTCATTTTTTGTATCCTTAAAATCGCGTATAAAAATTTAATTGTTATCTGATTTTGAGGGTAAACACGATCCATTCGATATAAAAGAAGGAATAGACTGTATTTTTCATTTGGGATTAATTTTCGTGAAAATATTGTCGCATATTCCTCTATTTCCTTATAAAAATATTCAGTCCATCAGAATAGAAGTTAAAGAGGATATTTGTGCTCGTCGTATTCTTTATATGGACATCCGAGGCTAGAGGTCCACTCCCTTGCTCGTACTAATGAGAATTTGACCTCACGAGAAATTGAACAAAATACTGCTGAATTAGCCTATTTCTTGCGTGTACCAAATGAAGTATTTTGAGAAATTGAGATATCAGTATCACGAGACAATACACACACACACACACACACACACACACACACAAAAGAAAGGCCTTAGCGAAATGTCATTTGTCTTTTTTATCCTTTTAAAATAGAGTTCACGTTGGATAAAATAGTTATTTGATTATTTTCCTAATATTTGAAAATAGTCATTTAATTATGAGGTCTTTGAAATTAATTAGATTTTATATGTTAAATTTTCCTTAATTTGCACTATGTGATATAACATATTTGTAATGAGAAGTAACACTAAAAAAATCAAAGTAGGAACTTTCGTACCTAGAATTCCTTTAAGTTTTGGAGTCTTTGTTCTTTATTATAAATTCTAACCGATTAATTCTAGCGATACAAATAACTCCACCCTATTATTCCACAAAAATTAATATGCAAGGAACGCAGTCACTTCTCTTTGACTGTGTTTTTCTGTATAGTGTTAAATTTTATTTTCTTATCAGAAACCTATGGTTTGATTGACTACATAAATTATGAAGACATAAAGTTTGTTGTAAGTTTCTAATTATCTGTGTCACTATCTTATTAACTTTAAATACTTAATTATGATGATATCCACTTTTATCATTGAGGGGTCCAACCCCTACTTGCAAGGTTAAATTTCCCAAGACTTTAAGTTATGGTTTCATTCTTCGGGAGCATAGTTATTTGTTTCCACCTTAGGTCGGATTGGTTTCTAACTTCCAGTGACAAAGGCATGAACCCTATACTGTAATATTTAGGATGCTGGGACGTTTTGATATTTTGGGTTTTAAAATCAAGATTTTAGGCTTCATTACTTTATTTTTTTATTATTTATTACATTGGGGTAGGAAAAGAGAAATGTGAAGCGGATTATAAAAAGGAAAATCAAATCCTCACCAACAAGGTGAATGTTCAAGTAGCCTACCAATTGAGGTACTAAAATTCCCCGATAAGGCTTTATTTAAAAGGATAACAGTAAGAATTTTTTTTATTAGAGTGATTATATAAGAGACTTCTCTTTTAAAAAACTCAATTTAAAGCCGAAGTTTGTAATTGATCCAACCCCTAAATATAAATATGATAAACATTTATTTTTTAGGAACTTTGTTTTGTTAATTTTATTTTACAATTCAAATATATTTTTTGAATATTATTTATGTTATTTTCAAAAAGTTTGTTCTTATTAATATAATTACACGCGCAACGCGTGTACCTTTTATATATATATATATATGTATATTGAAGTAACATATATTATGTCTGCTCATCTAAGTCTCTAGTGATGGTAGGAAGATCACTAAATTAAGTGGGCGCTTGGTCATAAGAATTGTGAAATTTCAAAAAGAAGTAAAATAAAAAATTCAAGTAAAAATAGTAATTGAAAATTAGAGTTGTGTTTGGACATGAATACAACTTTGAGTTATATTTGAATTTATTTGAGTTTTGAAGTAAAAATTTTGAAATATAGTTTTCTGGAGTTTTTCAAATTGAAAAATTTCGAAATTCAATTTCAAGAGAAATTTAAAATTTTCATGCACAAACACTGATTTCGAAAGAAAAAAATTATTTTATGGCCAAATGGAAGTAGTTACAAAAAATCTGAAAGGAACAATATCTCTCTGCCATCATAATAGGGAACTTTACATAACTGCCACAGTTTAAAAGAAATATAATAAATTCTTAGCGTGAAATTCAACATTACAGCTGTAGGAGAAAAATATTTATATTTATTGCACACAATTTCATTAAAATAGAAATATTAATTATTAATCCCTAAACATAAGCAATTTGAATGGAAAGTCAATAATTCTTTGTACAAAAATCATGCCTTTTTTCTCTCTCTTTATCTATCAGCATTCCTTCTTTTTCTTCATCTTCTTAATTTTGTTTTCTGCCGAAGCCAAAATATTTTCTAAATTTGTTCCATTCATTTCTTTTTAATTATCTTCCTTAAATTTTTCTCTTCTTTCTTTCTTTCTTCCTTTCTTAACATAAAGATCATATTTCGATAATAATATAAGTTAATATATACAAAAAATATATATAAATAATATACATGGAATTAACACATAAAAAATATACATAAAAAATACATGTTCAATTAAGATGACACTTAGACATGTGAAATATACATAAAAAGATATATCTCAAATTTAATTAGGATGGCATATAAATATACAAAATATATATATATAAAACATATACATTCTGAATTAAAATGGCACTTGACATATAAAATATATTTGAAATATACATTGAAAATACATCTTAAAATAAGATGGCACTTCACAAATAAATATACAAAAATTATATACATAAAACTACATTTTGAATTAAAGTGATACTTGATATACAAAGTATAAAAGACGTATAAATCAATACATCTTGATTTAGGTGGCATTCACATATGCATCAGATTTTCAAAAATGGAGTGAAGAAGATGAATGCCGGAAAGAAAAAGTGGAGATGGACAAAAAAAGTACTTCTGGTGATTAGTGAATCATTAACTTATTAAATGTTGAGCTTAATTTTTATAATATGCTAATAATGAAAAAAAGTGCTCTCTATGGAATAAACAATAAATGATGCTTTTTTTAAATTAAAAAAATAGTTAAAAAAGGATCAAGCGTGTAAAAAACTCATCACAATATAGCTTGATTAGTGCTTAGAGGTGGCAATATGAGCCCAAACCCATTTCTCCCTTTCAGTCCATCTAAAGTTGGACTGATTTTTAGTCCAAATTAATCCATGAGTAACTTTGCTAAAATATCTTTAAAATAATTTATTTGTTTGATATGTTATATATGACCATAACAAAAGAAAAAAAAGTTTTATTTGATAATTAAATAATTCATAAGAAAATAATTCACAATAACTTAAAGCTTGGTAAGATTTGAGCGGGTTGAGCAATAACCTAAATTTTTAGTCCATCTTGACCCAGCCAATCTGTAACGACCCGACCGGTCATTTTGAGCTCTAGCACGCCGTTCAGCGATCTGAGGCCCTTAGTAGCTTCACTTCAGGTATTATGATTTGTACTGTGGCCGGAATTGAAATTTGAGAATTTCGAAGTTGATTTGGAAAGAAAATTCAAATTTTGAAAGCTTTAAGTTGGAGGAATTTACTAAGGTTTGACTTTTGAGTAAATGACATCGGAATTAAGATTTGAAGGTTCCAGTAGGTTCGTATGATGATTTTCTACTTGTGCGTATATTCGGGTCGAGAATTGGGTGGCCCGGAAGCATTTTGGCGCCTATTATAGAAGTGGCATTTTGGATGAACTTCATAAGTTTGGGTTGAAGTAGATTTTGATCTTATCGATGTCCGTTTGGGATTCCAAGCCTGGGAATAGCTTTGCATGGTGATTTTGATCTTAGGAGCGCGTCCTAACGTTATTTGGAATTCTGTAGGTCGTTTTAGCATTAATTGGCGAAGTTGGGAAGTTGGAAGACATTGGAAAGTTTGACCGGGAGTGAAATTTTTGATATCGGGGTCGGATCTCGATTCCGGAAGTTGGAATAGGTCTATAATGTCATTTAGGACTTGTGTAAAAAATTTGAAATCATTCTGGATTGATTTGATACGTTTCGGCACAAGATATAGAATTTGGAAGTCTGAAAATTTATAAGTTTGATTCGAGACGCGATTCATGATTTTGATGTTGTTGGACGTGGTTTAAGGTTTCGACTAAGTCTGTATGGTACTTTTGGACATATTGATATAATTAGTTAAGGTCCCGAAGGCCACGGGTGGATTCCAGATAGTTAACGGATCGAGTTTGGGCTTGGGGGAAAGCTGAGGCAGCTGGTGTCTGGTGCAATCACACCTGCGAGAAAAGGGCTGCAGGTGCGAGCCCGCAGAAGCGACCCAGGGGTCGCAGATGCGGAATAGAGTGAGGGTGGATGAATTCACAAGTACGAGGAAATTTTCCCACCTGAGGGCTCGCAGATGCGGCGGAGGAGCATAGAAGCGGGAGCTGGGCTGAGGGGGAAGGCCGCAGAAGCGGCAGTTCATGCGCAGAAGCTCATTTTGGCACGCAGAAGCAGAGATCCCAGGTGAGGGTCGTTTGTAGATGCGAGTTTTTATTCGCAAAAGTGAGGCTGCAGATGCGGTAACTCTGTCCACAGAAGCGAAGACTGGGCAGAACATAAGGGATTGAACTTGGTCATTTCATCTTTTTCGTTTAGGATTTTTGGAGCTCGGTTCTTGGGAGATTTTGAGGAGTTTCTTCATGTAGCACAAGGTAAGTAATTTTTCACTTGTTGTGAGCTAAATGTAAGGTTTATATGTCGATTTAAGGAGGAAATTTTGGGATTTTGGTAGAAAAACCTAGAAATTGGTATTTGTGTATTTTGACCACGAAATTTGACATGAAATTTGGGATAAATTATATATTTGAGTTTGTGGTGTTATGGATAAATTTATCTTCGAAATTATTTCAGAATCCGAGCATGTGGGCCCGAGGGTTTATTTTCTAGATTTTTCGAGCGAAGTTGGAAAATTGTTTCAATTGATTAACTATGGGTATTAGAGTATATTTTTGATTGTTTTGCATGTTGTTTGAATAGTTTTGGACTGACAGGCATCGGTTTGAGGTATTGGAGTGGCGTTGGAGCCGGTTATGAAATTTTGGAGTGAGGTAAGTCTCCTGTCTAACTCTGTGAGGGGCAAATTACCCCTAGGTGATATTTATTGTTATGTGCAACTACTTGTGGGTGCTACGTACGCACGAGGTGACAAGAGTCCGTACGTAGTTATAGCATGTTTATGTCCGGATAGATTTAAGATCTTATCCAGTAATATTTGATTTATTTGAACTCATGTTGCTGACATTAGTTAATCGAAGTTATAAATGAAATTGGTTTTAGAAATAATTATACGTATACTAGGACAAGCCTTAACACTTTGAGTTGTAGGCGAATTATTTGAGAAACGGTAAAAATTATATCCATTTTGTACTCATGTACGTTGTTGTAAACACGTGTTTCGTAATTCGGTAGCTTCCTTCCTTTTTCTTGTGGATCGGGCCGAATGCCTCGACAATATATAGATGCATCTATGGTTTTTGCCGCTTGACCTTCGGCAGTGTACACATTATTCCGGATCGAACTGAACGTACTCGGCAGAATCATGCGTTATATCGCTTGTAGCCCGAATATTCACGAGTTAACCTCTCTACTGATGCCCGACATTTTATTCGGTACTCCAGGTTTATTTGATGATGGCACATGACAACTTTCGGATATACTAACATAGAATACAAGATTGATAAAATTTATACTTTAAAGAGGGTAATTGGAAACTTCTTAGATTTACAGATTTACTTCGCTATTGCTGTGCACTTCATACCTGTTATGGATTATTATATTATTGCTTGGACCTCTAGTAAGTGTCGATGATGACCGCTCATTACTACTTCTCCGGAGTTAGGGTAGATACTTACTGGGTACGCGTTGATTTACGTACTCATGCTGCAATTCTGAACTAAATGTGCATGATCTAACAGGTTCCTTGATGACCACCTTGGCGCGTAGGCGCACCTGCTGGAAAGACTTCATGTGAGCTGCATTCCAGGCTACGCATCGCAGTCCATCGAGTCTCCATTGTATTATTTATTTTATTCTGTCTTATTACATTCATGATAGATGTTGTATTATTGTTATATCTCTTAGAAAATACTCATGCACTTATGACACCGGATTTTGGGGGTTTCTACGGGTTGTTCGTTGTGATAGTTGTGTAGATACTTTCATTTGCTCGGTAAATTCTATTTGATGTTGTTCAATTAATGAAAACCAGGATTTCAAAACACTAAAAATGAGTAATTAAATTGGTAAATTACTGTTGGCTTTCCTGACGGCGGTGTTAGGCGCCATCACAACCTTCATCGGATTTTGGGTCATGACAGGTTGGTATCAGAGAATTAGGTTCACTTGGGTCTCATGAGTCATGAGCAAGTCTAGTAGAGTCATGCGGATCGGTACAGAGACGTCTGCACTTATCTTCGAGAGGCTAAAGGGTTATTAGGAGCACTCCCCTTCTTAACTCCTTATCGTGCGATTTGATTCCTTTGAGGCTTATACCTTTATTTCCTTCCCACTCATTCTTATACGATGTTGAATGCTCGTGTCGATTGGACATCGAGGATTTGCAGTGGTACTACAGACGTGGGGCGGGATGTTTCTCCTGGCGCATTCGAGCAAGTTATTATCGTCTTCTTGGGGAACAATGTTCTATCATTTCAGCTCAGTAGCTGTATTTTCAATGGCTTTGAGGCTATGCACAAGTTGTTATCGCACAACACTAATGTAATGATGGGGTGCTCCTTTATGTGTCGACGCAGTGAATGACTTGAAAGGTGCATTTGTCAACGCATGATTTAGGGGTCCAACGTTTGATTCTAGCGAAAGAAAGGCAATCGGACTATGAATGTTCAGGTTTGGGTTGGTGGAGTAACAAGATTTGGTACCTTCAAGCGTGGTGGAATCTTCATCTGTAATGTGGTTTCGTTGTCCTTGTTTGAACGTATTAAGGTTCGCCGGTGTTATGGTCTTCTTGATTTGCATAGGGGGCAGGGTGTTGTGAAATGGTGCCTGAGAAGCGGTTGTTAGAGATAGCAGTGTTTAGCAGTTTCGGGGTCGAATTGGTGTCTCAAATGGTGATGGCTCGAGAAAGATGATCTTCTAGGAGGTTTAGAGTTGGTAGCAATTCATTAGTTCAGGTGCTACAGGTAAGGATTATGATTTGAGGCAGCTATTAGGCAGCGAAGAATGCAGAAGGACGTGTAGGGTGATGTCTCGCGGTGGTTGAATTACTAGCAGGTCAAGTATGAAAAAACAGAGGTCGAGCAGTTACTTAAGGAAGATGGTATAACCGAAGTGGGAGTAGCAGAGTAGCATATGGATTATGTGGTAGGATAGCCACGTAACTTGAGGAAGATTTGAGCGATTTGGGAGGCATGGTGAAAATTGACTAGGTTCACGGGTTATAATTGAAAGGGGTGGTTACTGTACGGAGAAAGATTGAATATGGCATAAAGGAGTTTGCTTGAAATAAAGAGGGGTGTGAAGATTTGATTTAGCGTTTCAGATGCAATATGGCTTTGAGTTTGGAAGGTATTTTTGAAGTTTCGGTCAATGTAAATGGGGAAGGAATAGACTTATACAGCCGATGGGTGAGCATGGGCTCAGGAGAATTTACAAATTACATGGTAGTTGTACCCAGTGCAGCGTCGTTGGAAGGCGTCGGTAAGGAATTTTACAGTTGGGTTATCTCCTGTGAGCAGGTTAGCAGTGATTTTGATCATGTTTCTACCAGGAGTTCTACTTACTACCCGACAGAAGGTAAAATATGCGGTCGTGGCTGATAATTCGGAATGTTCATAAAAAGCTTAACAAAAGACTTCGAGAAATTTAGCGGGTTAACGGTGCGAGATCATGGTAATTGAGAAGGAGGAATCGTTGTGGGCTCTACATTATGTGGTGGTAGCATAGAGCTAAGTGGGGGAGCCCCGCCGCATATGATTGGATCGCGTGGTTGTCTTGTACGATTTCTGGTTATCGATGCGTTGCTGGATTAATTATGACTAGGAAAAAGGGGAATGTTAGGAGTAATTCGAACAAGGAACTCAATGAATGTGTGTTATACTTCGCCTTATCGATTGAGGTGCAGGATTTGGGAGGACTCAGAGTTTATGCTTCTTGTGGATGTAATGTACAAGAAAAAGAGTTCACTCGGTTGCTTCTTTGAGAGGGTGTTCATGTGCTAGAGCGTTGAAGTTTGGTTATATTCGGGATTAGGTTAGAGTAGGTGACTCTTGACAACGGTTCTAGTGGGTTCAAGAATTAAAATGCAGTGCCTAAGGATTTCAAGTCCGTTGTGTGGTTAAGGATCGATTCTTCACGGTGGATTGCAAACGGGACTTGGAATATTCTATGTTATCATCCGGTATACAATGCAGTACTGGAGGAAAGGAAGAAATAGCTTCGGATTCGCAGAAGGCCTTACAGAATGGGTGTACCAGTCGGAGATGCTATTGAGCACATAAGGAGGGTATGGGATGGTTCATGAGTATTGAGGTGATTTGGTCTCCACGATTCGGGTCACTCGGAGTGAGTGCGAATTGAGTTCGTTACGTTATGAATGGAGCTATTATATTTCTAACTCAGGTAAAGAGTAAATTGAAAGAAGTTGGGTCGGTTAGTAATAGTTGATTCAGCATGATTGTGGCAATGATCAGTTCTTTCAGTGTGAAGTTATGCATGTGGTTTGTGGTTGTACGTGCGGGCTTGACAACCACCATACCTTGATTGGTTTGGGAGGTATCTGATTCGAATGGCCTTGTTGCATAAATGGACTCTAGAAGAGTCATGGCGGTTTGGATCACGACTTGAGGTTTGTATTTTCTGCGATTTGGAAATTCAGTTGCGTGTTGCATTGGTTCTTCTGAAATGAGTTAAATGAAAGGATTTCCAGCCAATGAAGTGTTTATTCTACAAATAGTTCATGAGTTATGATGAATTCTAGTATTCTCGCGTAGCGGCATGATAGGTGCAGTAGCGACATGCGAACTAGAGGTTGAAGGTCAAGGTTGCGGTTCGGTATTGATAGAATGTCACGAGCTCGGATGAGCAGGGGTGAATTAAGATATTCAGAGTAAGTTGGCATTTTCCTTAGTGGCACCTGAGAATGGTGTTTTTTGGGAGAGACTTTGTGTATTGACTTGCATATTTGATTTACTTAATTTGAACGGTTGGTGGTATGGATGTGCGGACTTTGCTACCTGAGCAGAAGGTTGTGGGAGCGTACCCCACCGGGATATTTGAATAAGTGTGACATGTTAGTCACTTGATTGTTAAGGATTGAAACCAAGTATGTAGGTGATGGTAATATCGCAAATACGAGCATTTATGCCTAAAAGGCATTCTATTCCTTGGGCTGTGGACTGTGTGAGTTTCTCCCGGATTTGATGGATGTTCTTATGTGTCATGGAAAGAGATTATTGTGGATCCTTGAAAGTTTATTAGCCCAGAATGGTATGATCAGAATCGGCTTGAGGTCCGTCGGAGGGTTTAAATGTGGATGTATGTCCTACACCAGGCCGGGTGTGTTCATTCAGCATAGCATGACTTATGGAGGAGTCTTCGGGCATTGGATGTTATTAATGTCGTCAGCTATTTCATGTAATACTTTATTGTGCCATGTGGGTTATGACACAGCTTGATTATTCGCACATCTGTTGAGGTCTCGCGTAGCTGTGGTGTTATGTGAGCAGGATGGCTCTCGAGATGCAGACCATATATCGCACCTTAGTTGTGCTTGGGTTTCATAGCGTATGGCGCATCCCATCTCCCCAGGATTTGTATTTGTCAGTTGGCGTGCTTGTGGTCGATATTCGGACATTTCATGAGTATAAGCGGTACGACTTGATGTGTGTTTTCATCTTGATTGTTATGTGCGAATCGAGTGGCACGCTGCCACTGGTATATTGTTTGGATGGGGTGGCACGCCGCTATGGGTATGTTGTGTGGATCTGGTTGCACGGCGCAACAGTGTCACATTGGATCGGGTTGCACGCTGCAACAGTTAGATGTTGAGCATAGTTCCTTACACTTATTTTGTGTGCCTTGTTTTCATCCCTGACGTAGGTTCATAGCACCTATTCGGCAGTTTTATTTGTTATGCGGGCTGGGTAATTTTCCGTTAGAGTTCGCTATGCCTTATGACTTATATTAGAGTTTGTAGCTTGTTGGCCCATTGTTGGTGTTATATGAGATTTTGGTAGTATTTGAGATTGCTATCGCCGGAGCATCTTGTACTGGGTGAGTCGAGGTGATTTGACCTGTAATCGGTGCAATCGAATTTATATAAGGCATATTAAAGTGTAAATATCGTTATTTAGTTCAGAATGAGCTAATGGTTCTTGTCAGGAGGAGAGATTCAATGATTTGTTGTATCGACAAGTGGTTATAAATTTCTACACATCTCTTCCGTTGTGGCAGTATTACGAGAGTTGGAACAGGACTTACATACGTCATGAGGTGTGTTATAGGTATGGGATTCGTGGAATTTCAGTTATTGTTTTCAAAGGATGTTATTAGGATCATGTGAATTATGTGGTGCTTGGTGTGATTCCAGCCCAAGTGCACGATCATGTTCGGATACATTGTGTAATGATTGATACGGTGTTCGTATGTTGGAATCAGGCATTGTAGAGAAATTCGGAGGTTGAAATTTGGTTCAAAGGCTTTTTGACTAAATATAAAGGGAGAATCGTCAGTCCGGCTCGACCTAATGTGTTCAACTAGGTTGTGGCAGCACGGGTAGGTGCACGAGGTGTTAAACAGTGATTTTGGGGTCATAAGAATAATTTTGGCAAGCTAGCTTTTACAGTTTCTGCTTTGGTCAATTTTGGAACTACCAATCGCTCTTGAAAGAAATCACCTCCCAAACTATTACTTTTCCACCAAACGGTTCATCAACATTCAATATATCTCTAAAACTCTAGGCGATTTTTTTTATCGTTTGACGCTTAGCAAAAAGTGCTTCATCCCATATTATCACTTTTGCTTTCCTTATAAATTTAGCACTATTGCTCTGATTTGATATATTTGTGATTGTTATTTCAGTTATTTGAAGAGGTATATCAAATCTAAAGTGAGTTTTACGACCTTATAATAAAATCATTGCTGATACACCACTTGTTCTTATTGCTAACAATATCATGCCTCTTGATCTGACATTTGCAAGTAATGCATGACATAGGAATATTATTTCGATTCTGCCGGAGGCATCTACAAAGGATAATCCTGCTATACCAGAGTCGATTTTTTTAATATAGTCTTGAAAGCTTATTTTTATTCAGGATTTAGCTTTAATTGTGTTTCCTCAAACACTTGTATGGCCTTCTTAATATTATACTAATCGTTTTTACTTTGTGCTATTTTTTTAAATCTCTAGCACTCTTTTTATGGAATAAATTTATCTACCCTAAGATTTTTTTTTAACTTGAAAAATGATTTTACTCATATGATGAATTTAAAAAATATTAATTGGTTTTCCTTGCTAAATATAATTGAAAGATTTGATTATTTGATTTTAACATAAAATATAATTTATTTTCTGTTGATTTAGATTCTTAATATTAGTTCTTCTCATGTTTGAATATTTAACCATGATTATAATTTTATCCACTATAAATTAATTTTAAAGAGTAAAAAGATCAATGACATTCCAATTTTAGATCTTTATGTTTGCAAAATCATTAGTGCAATTAGCTCTTACCAACCTTTTTCTTTCTTTTCTCGCATTTATATTCTTAAAAATAAGCCTAGTTGTTCTTTAATAATTCGATATATTTTTCTATATTACACCAAAAATTAATAATTAAAAAATATTATTTGAGTACGAAAGCAGTTCAAATATAATATAATAATATATTATCATGGGAATTTTTTTCTCAATTTCAACTCTTTATGCAGTTCGTTTATTTTGTTTTGATATTGAATGTTATAGAGTGGTAATGTACTACTAATATGGAGGATTCTTATGAAATTGATTTTATTAAACCTTCCTACATATTTTTAATAATAATTTAATAGACACGATTGTATTAATTTTAAAATCTTAAATATTAAAAGTGTAACGACCCGACCGGTCGTTTTGCTTTTTAGAACCCCGTTCCCCTAAATAAGACTCACTGTATGTGTTCTTAATGTTTTATGACTTGGGGGGATGGTTAGTTCGGGATTTGGAAGGGTTCGGGTTGGAATCGGAACACTTGGTTTCTTAGGTTGGCCTTAAAAGGCTAAGTGACTTCAGTCAACGTTTTGAGTAAATGACCTCAGGATCATGATTTGACGGTTCCAATAGGTTTATATGATGATTTCGGGCTTGGGCGTATGTTTGGATCGAGTTTTGGATAACCCAGGAACGTTTCGGCGCCCAATATTGAAAGTTGGCATTTTGGGTGAATTTCATAAGTTTGCGTTGAAGTGGATTTTTACGTTATAGACGTCCGTTTGGGATTTTGAGCCTGGGAATAGCTCTGTATAGGTGATTCTGGACTTAGGAGCGCGTCCGGATGTGGATTTGGAGGTCCGTAGGTCGTTTCGGGGTCATTTGCCGAAAGTTAAAAAGTTTGAAGGTTTTTGGGAAGGTTGACAGAGAGTGGACTTTTGATATCGGTTCGGATATCGATTCGATTCTAGAAGTTGGAGTAGGTTCGTAATGTCACTTAGGACTTGTGTGCAAAATTTGAAGTCAATCGGATGTGATTTGATAGGAATCAGGCATGCAGATGTATTTTAGAAGTTTTGAGTTTTCATGATTTGATTCATGCATTTTGGCATTCGATTCTTGCTTTTAGATGTTATTCCAGCGTCTCGATCGCGTGAGCAAGTTCGTATGATATTTTTAGACTTGTGTGGACGTTTGGTGCGAAGCCCTGAGGGCTCTGGCGAGTTTCGGATGCATTCAGATGGATGGGAGGACTTCAGTTTTCTTATTTTTTTGCTGGTGTCTCAAGTATAGAAAATGCGAGATTTTGTTCACATTTGCCAAACAGGCTTCGCAATTGCGAAGAAGCCTGGCCAAGGCAAGACTCGCGTTTTCAAGATTTCCAGTCGCATTTGCGATCAGCTTCCCTTCACATTTGCGATGTTATGATCGCAAATGCGACCTTGACAGGGGGGCTCAGCTTTGCATTTGCGACCTTCGCGTTTGTGATGTGTCACAATTGTGGCACCTGCGACCTGTGCAACAGTTTTTATGGACTTAGCCTTATTTTCCTCATTTCCCACTTGGTCTTAGACGATTTTAAGAGCATTTTTGGGAGGGGTTCCACCAACATCAAGAGGTAAGTGATTCCTATCAATTCTTTAGCTAAATACACGAATCACAAGTAGATTTAACATGGAAAATGGTAGGATTTTATGGGATTTTTGAGGAAAACCTAGGATTTTGATAAAAAAAAAAGGGGGCGGGGGG
>MCJB01027842.1:0-29733 GCA_002018475.1 Nicotiana obtusifolia
TTTTTTTTTTTTTTTTTTTTTGTATTTTAAATTTTACCCCAAAATTTTTTTATTTCTAATTTGACCCAGATCACCCCTAATCCTTCTTAATTAGTTAGCTTTTTGTTAATCAAAAAGGGTGTTCTAAATACTTACACAACACTTGAGATGTCTTTTTCAACACATTTTTTCGAGTGATTCAATTGTATTTTATTAGAACTTGAAAGCTTATATAAGAATCGATTTTCTGCACTGAGGGAATTTAGGTCTCATTTGTTTGCACTTAATGGATGTCTGAATCTTAATCATTCAGATCTCAGACATTAAGTGCGTTTGTTTTTAAAGTCTAAATTAATAATTCAGATCTTAATCATTAAGTGTGTTTGCTTTTTTACTTCACAACCACTTAATGGATCTGTAGGTCTGTATGATTAAGATCTTCAACAAAGACTTATGCCTCATTTATTTTTTAAGATTAAGACGTCTGAATCTGAATACACGTTTGAATATCATGATGTGTATTAAGATTAAGACATATGAATCTGAATACACATCTGAATGTTAAGAAGCGTATTAAGATATGAATATTAAATGATTAAGACTGTTTGATTTTTAACATCTAATGTATAAAATTTACGTTTATTTGAAAATTAATAAACATAAAATTCAAATAAAATACTAAGTAATCTAATATTTCATCATTAAAATATATAGCTTTTTAAAATATGATAGTTGCTGGCGGTGATGGCTAAAAGTCGTGCTTGTGAATGCTAACTAAAAGCGGTGGTTGACGGTAGTGTTTTAAGTGGTGATTAGTAGTGGTAGCTATTATGATTAAGGATGGTGATTGTGGGTAGTGACAGTTAATAATGGCGGGTGGTGGTGGTGGTAGTTATGATTGAGGAAGATGGTGGTGGGTGGTGGTAGTTTACAATGATGGACAGTGCCAGCTATGGTTTTTGATGGTGATGAGGTGGTCAGTTGTGGTAGTTGAGGTAGATGAGTGTTGGTTATCGTTGAGAATGATGGTGGTGGGAGTGGTGGGATGGTGGGTGGTGGTAGCCGACAATGGTGAAGGCTATGGTTGAAGATGATGGTGGTGATGGTTAAGTATGGTGCTGGTGGGTGGCATGGTGAGAGTTGATAACGGTAGGCGGTGCCGCAGTTAATAATAAATATGGATGATATCATCTTAATGAAATTAAGTCTCTATTATAGATCTTAATGATACGGACCTATTCAGACCCACCAAGTGATTGTGAAGTGAAAAAAAAAATAAACACACTTAACAATTAAGATCTGAATAATTAAGATTCAGACTTTAAAAACAAACGAACTTAGTGTGCGAGATCTGAATGATTAAGATTCAGACCTCTATTAAGTGCACACGAGGCCTTAATCACCACTATTATTAACTATGACCACTCTCACTACTAATCACCACTAGCTACTAACGAGAACCACCACCATCAATCAAATTCACCAACAATCACTGCCTCTAATCGGCACTCACAAGCACCTCCGTTAGCCATCACCACCACCAACTACCATACACACACACACACACACACACACACACACACACACATATATATATATATATGTATGTATGTATTTATGTATATTTTTTATTGATTTATTGATAGAATATTAGATTAATTAGTATTTCATTTGAATTTATGTTTATTAATTTTCAAATAAAGATATATTCTATTCAGATATTTAAAAAGCAAACTGTCTTAATCATTTAGTATTCAGATCTTAAAACTCATCTTAATATTCAGATGTGTATTCAGATTCAAATGTCTTAATCTTAATATACATCTTGATATTCATATATGTATTCAGATTCAGACGTCTTAATCTTAAAAAAAAAAACAAATAAGGCCTTAATAGGGCCTAAATAATATTTTATCGTACCACATCAGGTGCATACTAAGGCCTCATTGCACTTAATGGAAAGGTCTGAACCTTAACCATTCAGATCTCAGACATTAAGTGTGTTTGTTTTTAAAGTTTGAATATTAATCATTCAGATTTGAATCATTAAGTTTGTTTGTCTTTTTACTTCACAACCACTTAATGGGTCTTAATAGGTCTGTATGATTAAGATCTATAATAAAGACTTAATTTCATTAAGATGCTGTCATCCACATTCATTATTAATTGCCACCACCTCCTACCATTATCAACTATTATCATGCCACCCTCCACCACCATACTCAACCACCACCTCCTCCTCCTCATCCTCCTTAATCATAGCCGCCACCATTATCGGCAATCACCACCTAGAATCCCCACTACTCCCACCATCATCATTCTCAATCACAACCACAAACTCATCTATCTCAACTACCACAACTAACCACCCCCATCGTCATCAACAACTATAGTCGGCATTTGCTGCCATTATAAACTACTACCATCTTCCTCAATCACAACCCCAATCACCACCACCAACCACCATTATTAATTATTACCACCTACCACCACCATTCTCAACCATAATCGACATTACTACCAATTACCACTAGCTACTACTCAGAACCACCACCATCAACCAAAATCACCACCAACCATCGTATCTAGTCGGTATACACAAGCACAACCATTAGCCATCACCACCACTAACTACCATATTTTAAAAAATATAATTTTATTGATATAATATTAGATTAATTAGTAGTTTATTTAAATTTTATGTTTATTAATTAGATGTTAAAAAACAAACAGGCTTAATCATTTAGTATTCAAATCTTGATACACATCTTAATTTTAAGATATGTATTCAAATTCAGATGTCTTAATCTTAATACACATCTTGATGTTCAGATGTGTATTCAGATTCTGACGTCTTATCTTTAAAAAAACAAATGAGGCCTTAGGTTTGAACCCAAGTTTTGGACATATATTTGGTTGAAACATAAAAAAAAGAGTTTTTATATTAAAAAATAATTTTTAGAATTTAAATTTATGTTTGAACATGTATTTTATTTGAAAAAATTGATAAATTATGAGTGGAAGAAAAAAAAATTCATCCAAAAACTGTACTAAACTAGTTTTTTGGGAACTTGAAAATTATTTTTAATTTTTTTTTTTCAAAAACTGATCAAATTCTAAAATAATTTTATTTTTTATTTTTTATTTTTTTTAAAAAGTTAGCCAAAGTCTATGACCAAATAGGTCCTAAATTTGTGCAATTTCTAAGGTAATCATTTCAATTGCAAAAATTAAACTATAGCCAAATTTTTGTAACTAGTTAAGGTTTAGTTATATTTGACAACAGTAGACCCTTCCTATTAAGGGAGTTCGTCGGTTGGTATGGTACGGTATTTAGATATTTCGGTTCGGTATTTTCGGTATTCAATTTCTTAAAATGCTATACCAATATCGTACCTAATTAAATTCAGTATGGTTTTGAGTTTTCTCCTTTCCGTTTTGGTTTATTCAGTATGGTAACTTCGATTTGTTCAGCTTGAATATTAACTAGTGCGTAGAGTCATAGACTGTAATATTATTAATTAAAGTACTCGCACATACAAAAATAAAAATGTTCTAAACTCACATGAAAGATGACAAAATCTATGTCCAAATTAGCAGGTATTAACCCATACAGAGCAAAAAAGGTGCATAAAGGAATAAATTCGATCATTGAAAATGTCTTATTACTTGCTTAGAGATAGTTACTGAACTTAGAGAATACAACAAAGACTAATTCAATAGATTCAACATCAATACACTAGTACGAACCACCCAAAAATCATAAAAATATCACGTTCACCTGCTTGACAACCTAAAGAATAAGAATCAGAATCTGCAGCCTAACTTGTTCCTCTATTTTCATAAAGAAGTATATGAGTTTTAATGTCAGCCTCAATATGAATGCCAAAGAAAAGTATTATGTAACTTAGTATGTTATAGTCAATAATATATATGTAACTTAGTATATATTTTGGTATGGTATCAATTTTTTAAAACATATAATATACCATGGGCGAATCCAAGATTTAAATCCTATGGATTCAATTTTTAAAGTTTTTAACATTGAAACCCATTATATTTTTAAAATTATAGGTTCACATCTTCTATTTTTGTAATTATAATAAATTTTTAGGCCCAACAATTGAAATTTTAGGTATGCGATTGAAACTCTCAAACCTGAAATTTGAATTTTACTTCTGAGGTAATTAAACTTAAGCAAGTTATCCAAAATACACAATGAGCTTAAAATAACTATATTTTCCTACTCATTTGAAAATTATATAAAATATATGCCTATCCAATTAAAACTATTTACCCCTACTTACCCATACTCATAACTTTCTTTTTTTTAAATCTATTTGGCTTAGTTTAACTTGATTTGGCTTGGCTTTGTTTGGCTTCGCTTGAATTGACTTGGCTTGATTTGGTTTGGCTTGACATGGTTGACTTGAATTGGCTTGTCTTGACTTGAATTGACTTGATTTATAGTAGCTTAGTTAGATTTCATTTGGCTGGATATTAAATAAAAAAATGGATAGGAAGGAAAAAACATGGCTAAGGGCAGGTAAATAGTTTCCTATGCATGGGTATTTACTAAACTTCCCTATTAAACTTTAAATTGAAAATTTTAACTATTTTTTAAATAATGGTCTTAAAATGACTATTTGTCTACTTCCCCCAATTTCTAATGTGTTTGGATTGGGATGATGTGGGCCCAAGGGGCCTCTCATTCAAGTGATTTTTGTTTCATTCAAAGGGAAAGGAAAAATTACCCAACACAACACAAATATACATATTGTATTTATTATTCATAGTTACTTTTTTAGAAAATTATCATTTATAGTTATATTTGAATTGACAAAATATATAAGTTACCCCTAAGCTATATACAAAATTCATGTTACACACTTTTTGACCACGAAAATTATCTTACACACTCAATATTTTCAATATGTGTCTTTTACATACCACTTTTGACCAGTTATATTACACACAAAAAGAGCCTGTGAGAGGTGAAAAATGTGTGACTGTAGCTTTATATCAATGGTTCAGATTTAATAAAGTTGATCGTTTGGTTCAAATTATTTCTTTTCTTTTTCTTTTGTTTTCCATCTAATCCCTCTATAACCAGCGAAACCCCCTCATGTTTTCTTCCATCTAGCTCCATTGTCTCATTTTGCTGAATTACTCCAACAATAAAACACCTCTTAAAAAATTCAGTAGAAGTAGAAGTCCACATAAATCTTATTAATTTCTATTAATTTCAGTCCAAAAATATTCCATCAATTTTAGTCCATGGCCTCTCCTTAACATATAAATTAGCAAATACTTGAACACCCAGTTTAGAAAAATGTTGCAAATACACTTCCCATCAAATTCAGAAGCGGATCCAGGATTTCAAGGGGATGAGTGCACTATTGTGAAGAGGAAGATCTAGAATTTACATCTGAAGGGATTAACTTTAGTCTCTTACTAAATTATAGGTTCAAAATTATATTCTTTTTGAAATTTTGGTAATTTTCACATATATATCTATACTCCGTGACCAAAAAATAAGACCGCTCAGAGTGAGATTTAAACTGTCAATTTCATTTGTAGAGGTGCACCCAATAACAATTGCACCATAAAAGTATTTGAGCATGAGTTCACGCACATATATTTAAGTAATTATAAAAAAATATAACATTGTTATACATAATTTAGGGAGAAAAATATTAAGTTCACGTGAACCCATATCCCTCAGCTTGGATACAGCCTTTACCATCAATGGGCATCTCTGAAAATGCTAAAAGTTTAAGCTTTCCAATTCACTGTCTTTTAGTTGGCATACTAGAAAACAACTGGAGACCCAATACAGAAAAAAATGCTTAGAATTAGACTTCTCCATATATGGCTTCTCAGTAACATAGAGCAAATACCCAATTCAAAATATACAAAAATGGCTAAATAAGAGAGCTTAGAGATAAATTTAGTATACCAAAACACCAGAAGATCAACTCAAATTAAAAAAATTCAGTGAAGGAAGGGTCGTTACTGGCCTTTGTTTTTTCCGATGATGAGGTCATTTTTGCGATGGTTAATGTTGGCAATGTATTGAAGGTGGTGATCTGAGTGGGACTTTTTTTTTTCTTTTGATTATAGTTATGCCAGCAGCCATGGAGGTAGTATTGGTGGCAGCCATAGAAGAGGAAGCCGACTGACAAGTACGAGAGTATGAAGAAGATGAGAGACTTATGGACGGATGTTTTCTGTTTTTTCTTTTAAATAGTAAGTATTTCCTTTTTTTTTTTGTTGAGTTAATACACGTGTTATGGTCTTATTGGTGCGTGACAGTACACATGTTTTGAAGAATGGGTGAGAGAAAAAATAGTGTGTTTTAGATGCACCATGAAAAGATAGACTATGTAAGATGATTTTCGTGGTCAGAAAGTATATAACAGTGATTTGACTTATAATTTAGGGAATTATACGTTTGAATACACATGATACAAGCGGATAAGAAAGAACTGTAGCTACAAATGACAATTAGACTCGTCTGAATATTTCTTTTGAATTTTAAACATCAGGTGGTCACTTCAGATACCAAAATACTTGTCTAATTTTGAATGGAAAAAAATGTTTTAACTTCTGAATGCAAAGGCCACAAAGTGGCTATTTGTGCAAATCAGCCCAAATTATTGACGTTGAGTTGATCAATCCTATATTTATTGAATAATGAATATCTCATAGAACATTAAATTTTCTCCTTTTATTTCTCATAATTTATGTTGTTTATTTGACTTAAATATAAAAAGGGGCTAGGATTTTTGCCAAAAATATTTTAATACATCAACCTCTCTCTCTCTCTTTTTTTTTTTTCCAGAAGATGTTTGCGTTACAAATTTTAGCAACAAATAGTTAAGGTTACAAAGGGGTAATTTAAAAAATTCTAGAAGATTGGTCATTTGAAATCATCTTCATTACAGAAGTATTAAAATTAAGGCGGTAAATAAAGAGTTAAGTGACGTTACAAAACAAACTAAAAGAACAACCTTTGAAAAAGTTTACTATTGTCTTTCTTTTTCTAGAATTCTCTCCTAAAATTCTCAGCAAGTGGCATGGTGAACAATCTAGGTCGATGTTTGGATTTGCGATTGGATCAATTTCTTGTTTTCATTATTACCCCTTGAAGTCTAACGTTTGGGATAAACAGTTTGATATAATTAATTTAATTAGTTGTTCATCTGATCGCTAAATCAAAAATAGCTAGTAAATATATTATATATGTATAATTCATATACTATATATATAATATTAATTATAAAATTATATATATAATTAATATATAATTTATGTATACTAACTAGGAACAATAAACAATAAATCCGGATGGCTATTTATGTAAAGATACCAAAGATTATCACATTGCAATTATAACACAGTGCTATCATTTTTTATTTTTTTTTGTAAATAAAAGATTTATTACCAACTAGAAGTATTACAGCTAAATAAAAAATAAAAAAAATTAAAGGGCATATCAAGTCTGTTACCACACTCTATTTGTGCAATATGCCCCTTGTGCTTAGTTTACAACAAATCACTAACAAACAACAACAACAATAAATTCAAACTTAAATAATTTCATAAATAAGGTGTGAGTAGGGTAGTGTGTACGCAGATCTTATCCTTACCTTATAAAGGCAGAAAAGTTATTTCCGATAAACCTTCTTACTCGAAGAAAGCATGAAAGAAAAAGAAAAAACGACAAGTAGCACTATAAACCTAAAATGCAAATATTAGTGTAAATTGCTGCACTTCTCTGGAAGGCAATCTACTTACGCATTCATATAATAGTCTTCCTCAATGGAACATCCTGCCTGTCGTTGCGTAATGGAGCGTACTAGATCATCCATTACAAAATCAAACTCAAAACAATGAATGCTTAATTAATTGAGAAGTTAATTGTGTTACAAATACTAAGAAATATGATGGCAGCTTGTTATCTATTCATGATTAACATGTCTGTCTGGTCTAAGGATAAAAATATAATTGCAATTACTGTCTAACACGTGGATTACAGTTTGGCAGCTTTTAAGTTAGCTGCATCCGATTGTAAAATGGGTCAGGAGGGTATTATCATAATTGCATACACATTAGCCCTTATAGACACGTATTACCATTTCTTCTATGTTTGATACGTAGTTACTACAATATAAAATTTATGTCGCTATACTGCTCTCTGCTTTCTCTTATCGTTACCATTGCTGCTTCGTTGGGAAATTCTGACATCTCCGAGTTTAGTTTACCACTTGCACATATGTGGACTACCTTTTCCAAGTTTTTTTGATTTGGCGCATATACAATAAAGGTCTGACTATCAACGCTATTTAGATTTAAGATTCAGTTTGTTTTCAGTCCGAAGAATGTTTCCTTCTCATATTTTGAACTTGTATAGAAGATTTTGACTATTTTTGTCTAAAATTTTAAGCTAATTGATGATATGTTGTTGTGCTCGCTTTTGTGCGTCTTCAACTTGCTCTTTTCGGGCTTAGTCTTAATTTTCATCTATTTTGACCTCTATCAAAGTGCAGTAAGAATGGATTTGAGTCTGTTATTATATAAACTGCATTTGGGTTTGCACTAGAAATGTTTGAGAAATTGCCTGAAAGAAACTACCTAATTTGATTTAAATATGTAGTCAAAATTTACCAAAATATTTTTTGCTGTCATTTCTTCTGATCAATTGTACATAAATAAGAATATCTGAACTTCATAACGGGTATAAAAAGTTGCAGACTGTAAGTTCTACTCAACCCTTATGGCCTCACTTGATTGCTCAGGTAATTTTGAAGCTTGACACAGGACTATCAACTAAATGTTGTATTCAATTTTTATTGTTGTTCGTTTTTGCCCCTACAGACTTGGAAGAACTAAGAAGGCCTTTCTGCACAAAATTTGGTTCCAACAGATTTATAAATTTTCTATTCAATTGGCATCCAAAGTTTATTTTTTTATTTTTTTGTACAAGCATCCAAAGTTCAATTCGCCTACAAACAGAAGACTTATTGGAGAGAGACTTCACCATATCTCTAAACTTTTCACCTTTCTTGGCTATAATTTCAATCCTATTAGATAAAAGTTACTTTTTGCATTTGAATTAATTTTAAAATGTACGATGAATAAATAGAAGAGTAAAAAGGAAGTTTCATTTACTGTCTTACACCAAAAATGATGGTTAACGTGTTATACTTCTTTGATTATGTGTACTTTTGATTCTTAATGCCAAAGGAAAATTCTGCCGTGATATTTGTCTGTCTTTCAAAACGATGTTTGGTTTTAGACTATACGCCATTTTAGTTTGTTTTCGTTTAATAAAAGAAAAAGTTTGATTAGTATCTACACCAAAAAGAATTGTGTTGCAGATAGAAGATGCCTAAGCTGTTAATTGCATAGACAGTCTGTTATATGCATAAATAGGTAATGCATTGTAATGATTTGTTATACATGATTGTAGTATAAGAGTAAGTATGCTATTTAAAAGGGCATGTTATCACAGGACACACTTATAAGAATCTTATAGTACGAGGCATCTAAATATATTGTTATCTTTTTGTCGAAACTTCTTATGAAAGAACTCAAAGTGATTTAACCATTACATGTGTTAAATTTTTGAAGATTAAGCATGTTTCATACTGGTAACTGTTTTGTGCTTTTACTTTGTGTTCCATATTTTTTCTAAGCAAGTAAATAATATTTTCGTAACCTTTGATCTCTTAAATTGGCTTTGGAACCTTATAATTTATATTTGCAGGTTGATTCTATCATGGTAAGAAAATTGTGACTCTTGAACAGTCAAGTTGCAGATCCTGCATGAATTGACAAATTTAAGAAAAAATTTGGCTAGATCCAATATCACCTAAGTGGACTTGAAGGTAACAGTAGCTTGGAACAGACCATTTCTTAAAAATCATTTGACATACTTTAGCTAATAATTAGTTCTTCCTAGAGTCTCAAGTGGATTTTTTTTCATCATCATCGTGTAATTAGGATGCTTTACTTGTCATTTGGGATTATTGCATTGGAGGTGCTCACTATAGTAGTAAGATAGTTTTCTTCTGAACTTTCTGGCAAAAACATGGGTAGTACGTGTTTCACCGCTCAACTTTTTTTACATGATTTTTTCCTTTTCGTACATATATTCGGCGAAGTTTATATTGGTGGAGTTATTTAGTTTGCAAAGATTCTTTGAAGCTTTAGATTAATTAATTTTTATTTAAGTATTTAAGATTGATCTCGCAAATAGCTTATACTTCCATATATAACCACGACTGATACCAAGTAGAGGTGCAGACCTGCAATTTAACTGCTTCCTTCAGCTACATGGGATAAAAGTAAAAATAACTTGCTGGGTGTTGTTGTATTTACCATAGATATAATTGCTATAATGAATTTTACCAACTGAGATGGGTATGCAAGCTATACCTGATTTAACTTTACGTTCTCATAACGTTACATTAGAACATAGGGAATGAAACCAAAGACATAGTTTGCTTGGCTATGTGCTAACCTTTACATAGCCTACTTGATTTTGTTAAAGCAAGCTTAACCGAATTACATTAGCAATGTTGTTTACTGAGTATTGCATTTGCTGTCTTTAACTCTTTTTTTGGCTTTTTTCCTTCTGTGTACTTTTTTACTATGTTGGAGAATGATGAAATTTCAAAAACCATGCTAATTTCATTCGATGACATTGGAATAACATTGTTATGTGACATGAATCATGAATCTTTGTATCTTCATTAGGGTACTACCGTAATTTTAGCTAAATGTATTAATTTTGCCAAGGTTATTGATACCTCAACTTGATATAAAAATCCATCAAATTATCTAATATTCTAAATCACTTCTCCTCTGTCTTAGCAAATATATCTGTATAATTTTTTGAAACACGCCTATTTTAGCCAAATAGTAAATTTTGGCATATAGGTTTCAGTAGGTACCTAAAGTTTTCAAATAATCTTTTGGAACCTATATGTCAAAAACACACTAGATTTCAAGATTCAGGAATTGAAGTGATCACAAGAATTTTATACATCAAATTGATGACTGGAAAGCTATTTTTTACACGGTATAAGTTAGGTATTTCCACAATTGCTGCAATATGCTATGCCATGATTTAGGACTCAGGAGCATATCTTTAACAGGCTTATATCAATTTTTCAATGCTTTCTCAGTTAAAGGTGATTTCTCAAATTTCCTGGCAGCCAAAGTCATGGAGTCTAGTTCATGCTACTCAAAGCTATTACTGTAAAGAATATAATGCAGTTATTATTTCTTGCTTCTTGCAGTCAGAGAATTACTCTGTAAAGGAATCTTTACTTTTTCATCTTTGATAAATATTGTACACAAAACAATATATTTTATGGAAAAGTTAGTATTTTACGTTAAAAATTATTCTCTTATAAGATGTAATCGTTCAGTAGTGTTCCATTTCTCTACACAAGCTCATTCCTTGGAGATATCGTCACTATATCCTTTGTTACGACAGTATAGCTTTATTCACATTGGGCCAGGCTTTCACTAGTTTCATATAATCATCAGTCACCATACACAATATCTAAGTGCATTGAATTTAATGTTTCTGGATAAGAAAATGAAATATATAGCAATTAATATATTAATAACATTCAATCAAGTAATTCTCCATCTCCATTTTCAGAGGGAGATACTTAAAAATGCCTCACGTGAAAGAACCTTTGAACACCCACTACTTGCAACTTTTATAATCCTTTTCATAATAACATTGGTTCAACTATTTCACCAGGTAACTCTTTTACAAACTTCTTTATCGAAACACTATACCAAAGGGAGAAAAGGTTAAAGAAAAAAAAAAAGCAGATCCTAGTAGTAACTGCATTGTGTTTATTTCCTAATTCTCCTCTCCTTTGAATCTTAGATGGTTACAATAATAATCAATAACTTCGAATTTCTACAACCATAGTATCAGCAAAATATTTTGTAGCCTTTAATTGCTATATCCTGGTTGCAATTAGGAGGCAATCATGCTCTTTCCAGAGTCATTGTATCAAGAATTCAAAAGTACTGCACAACATTAACTGAAACCGCTACAGGAGTGAGCAACTTGAAACAGAGAAACAGGGAACTAATATCGTATAAGACAAAGTATGTGCAGTCACTGAAGTGTACTTTGAGATGATATTGCCATAACCCATAAGCCAAATAAAAAGTACGAATGTGAAAGAATGCCAGGATTCAGGAAAGATACTTAAACATCAGATGAAACTGATTTGATTTTAATTCAATAAAAATCGATTATGAGAATCTGTAAACTCTGCTGTGATAAAGGTCTGCATAACAAAACCACCGATTAAACAAGGGAATAATTAATTGCGGGTTTAAAGTCCTAACCCGCTCTAAATTTTGAATTATTCAAAAGGGACAGGGAAAAACGTAAAAGATCTGTCCCTAAATGGTTCTTCGAATTTAATCGCAGAAGGATTTTCATCACCATATTCTAATTCTAAAAAAGCAAGTAGTTAAGATCTAACTTAGGCACCACCTGAGCCATATTTCTTTCCAAAAACGATGACCTGAAGCTTGTCATAACCTGCCAACACACCAGCACCAGCAACCGCACGAAGGATGTTAGCACCAGCACCCTTGAACAGAGATTTGGCACCCTCATTCTTAAGGATCTGGGAGAAGGCGTCGAACGAGCTCTTGTACTTCACAGCCTCACCAGATGTCATCATCATTCTTCTTCTAACAGTGTCAATTGGGTATGAGGCAAGACCAGCACCATTGGTAATAAGCCACCCAAGAGCAAAGCTAGCAAAGAAACTATCCTGTAAACGTAACAGATTAACCTAGGTCAATACCTCCTAAAAGATGAAGTCATAACCCACCATAATTTCTTAAAATCCCAACTACTGATGTAACAGGCAACAAGTTTTTGTAATGTAAGCATCTGAACATAATGTCAACATATGATATCATCAGAAAATAACAAACTAGCAATGGGAAAATACCAAAGGAAAGGATCACTAACCTGCATGCTTCCGGTCAACAGCACTGGCTTCAAGGAGTCATACATTCCGAAGTACAAACCACGGTACACAATGATACCAACACATGAAATGTTGAACCCACGGTACAATCCAGCAATTCCATCAGATGCAAGAGTCTTCTTGTAGACATCGACCAAACCATTGAATTGTCTCCCACCTCCTTTCTTTGCAGCCTTGGCATCATTCGCAAGACGAGTACGAGCATAGTCAAGGGAGTACACAAAGAGCAAAGAAGAAGCACCAGCAGCACCACCAGATGCAAGGTTTCCTGCAAACCACTTCCAGTAGCCATCACGGTCCTTCTTGAAGTTGAAGAGCCTTTTGAAGTAGTCCTTAAATGCAAAGTTCAAGGCCTATGGAACAATATCAGTCAGTATTCCGTACTACCAAAAATCAACAAATTCAGTGCCCTAGTCATAAGTTGCAGTATCCAATGTAAGTAAATGGCATACCTGAGTTGGGAAGTAACGGATGACATTAGCAGTGTTTCCTCTCCACAAAGAACCAAATCCTTCATCTTTAATTGTCCTCCCGAAACAATCTCCAATTCCTTTGTATGGTTCTGACAGTCTACCGGCCTTAATCATCTCATCTTGGTTTTGGATCAAAAGTTTCACACGCTCAATAGGGGCAGCAGCAGTCTTTGACACAGCAGCAGAAACACCACCCATAAGAAAGTCAGTGGCAAAAGCTGCAAGTCCTTTTTCTTGGGGAGCTTGCACAAACACAGGTGAAGCATTTGCAGCAATCAATGAGAGATCCTGTGTGGCTTGGCAGGTTCGCAGTCCTGCATTAGAGTAATTGCCATATGCAAAACGCCTCTGATAGAGAGCAGGCCTTTGAATGCCCCCATAGCGAGCATGGACATCCTGGGAAAGACTAGAGCTCAGATGCATCTGGTTAGCTACCTTCTGAAAAACAGTTGGGTGCTGGTTATCCGCCATTGCTAAATAAACTCCTGCAAGGATGAAGCAAGAGACTTAGATCTTTCTCTTAAGCTCAAAATTTCTTTTGATAAAGATTCATAATAGAGAACTTTAACCTCCATCTTAACCACTAAATAAATGCAAGCCACTAACCAATCCACTGGGAGATTTCAGCAAATTTTTATTCTCGTTACTCGCAATGGGAACTCAACGGAGCAGAACTCACTAATAATATATTGCGTAGTAACATAGAAAATTAGTACACTATATCAACAGACCACATTTCTTGCATTTTGGCATGTTCAAGATGGCACTTTTCTTTTGTACAAGTCAATGAATACCATTTTTCTCAATTCTCAACAGCAATCAGCCAAGTAAATCTATGATGCTACATTTAATTCTGCAACCATAGGAAAATAATGATGCAACACTAAACGATAACCTGTTCAATGGCTGGCACAGTGCATATTACAAATAATTTGAACACAAAACATGAAGGTAACTTATCATTAGACTATTGTTCGGAATAATCATTACTCCCTCCAAAAGTCCATCCCAATTTATATGGCACTCTCCATTTCGGGATGTCGAAAATATTTTGACACTTCCATTTTTACACAACTTAGCAAATGGTTGATTTACAAAAGCAAAGGACGCATGTTCTTTTAGCTCACACTAGACAGCAACTGACCAAACCTATACAAAGGTCAGTAGTGAAGCTCATCCACGATTACAGACATAGAGTAATGAAGGCTGATCATGATACTAGAATGATAGAATCAAATCTACATACTTCTAAACTTGTGCTAACAATACAAGAAACAAATCACAAGTCTAACAACACAACCTGTGAAACACAAAATCAAATTATTTAGTCAATATATAATCTTCTTTTACTCTGGAAAACAGCAAAATATCCGGATGATATATGTATACAGTTCAAAACAAAAAACACCAAAGCTAGTAGTTCTCTTACTTTACCAAATGCCCTAGCTATAGCCTATAGTACATACTTCACTAACAAAATTCTAGATTCTTATACTAGACAACAGGATTATAAATAATATAATTTATATAGACTGTCCATTTAGAGATTCTTTTACGCTATCAATGATTGTTAACATGTTATAGCAGGTTAGTTACCATTTTACTAGATTACCAATTAATGTTTATCAAAACATATACACGTAATTACCTAATAACTTGATAATGTAAATATTGTTTACAACATCGGTGCATAGAACGACTGTGTAAACAATTACACTATTAGTCACTTATAAGGTAATAACATACAAATCTCTTGATAAGCACTAATGATAATCTAGTAAAAATGATAACTAGCCTGATATAACAAGTTAAAAACATTGATAGGTGAAAGAATCTTTACACCATCAGCGCATATAATTTAAATCCTTACATAGAACACAGAAATCAGAACCACACTAGGCATTGACCAGATCTACAGAGTACGTACACAGTTTATTCAAGGACAAACAAACGCCAATAGCTATTTCTCTTACTTTTAAGAGATACAACTAGCTATTGTACATGCTTCACTAAGAGAATTCTAGATTCTCATACAACACAACATAATACTAAATTACATAGAACAAAAAATAATCAGAATAACATTACTCGTTGACCAGATCTACAGTCCACGTCTATAAAAACGTCTCCTATAACTAAAACACGGCAACAACAATTTAACACAAAAATCAGATCGATAAAATCGCAGATCCATAAACCTACGATCCATTTCCAACTAACACACACACACAGAGAGATCCATTAAAAACTCAAAATCTACACAAAATAGATAAATAGCGAACCTCGCAAAAAGTCAAACAAGTGAAAAATCTCTACAATTTCACAGATCTAACCAGAACAAAGTGAAATGAAATTAGGACTAAGCAAAAAAAAGTGAAATTTACGGTCAAAATCTCCAACTTTTAGAACATCCAAATACGTGTTGTATACAGAGAGTGGGATGTTTTAGAGAGAGAAAGCTATGGTTACCTGCGTTCCACTCGCCTTGGGAGTCGAAAGAGGAAATGGAAATGGGAGAAGAACGAGGAGCTAGAGGGTTTTGAAGGGAGAATAGAGAATGAGTATATATTGGGTGGTTATGACCTATACTGCAGATATTTTTCATTGATTTAGCATTTTCTTCCCCTACTTCGCGGTACATTACTTAGTTGTTACACTCTATTTTATTACTCATTTTATTTTGGCCAAATACATACACAGGCTCTTGAAATCGGCGCTATTTTTCATTTTGACACCTCATTTGAACCATGTTTATTTAAACATTTAGGGGTCGTTTGGTAGGCCGTATTAAATAAAATAATCCCCGTATAAAAATTTAATCCGTCCAATATCATGTTTAGTTGGTCAATTCAATTTACTCCTACCTAATACATGGATTAGTTATACCTCATATGAGGGATTAACTAATACCATGGAAAGGAAGGGATTACTAATCCATGGATTAGCTATACATGGATAAGACTTAAAATTACTAAATCCAAACTTATACATTGCATAATTAATTTTTAATACAATGAACCAAACACTTGATAAAAAATAATCCCAACACTACAATCTCTGCATTACTAATCCCTGCACTACTAATCCCTGCATTACTTGTGTTCGTACCAAACGACCCCTTAAAGTGATTATAAACTGTGTCATTTAAACACCCACATCATATTTTTTACAAATAAGAAAGTGCGTGTGAACAAGCGCCTTACACGTTGGAAAAGCCACCAGTCAGAACATAACATGTGACTGCTATTTCAAGCCCTTGTATTTGTGCCTATGCATTCCCATATATCAAATTCAAATTTTGCCATTGATTAAAATGTTAGAACTGATTTAGTTTCTAATGTTTACGGGCTATTAAGTTCGATGCGAGTGTGAAGTTGAATCGAAGTGTTTCTGGTGGTTTTAAAGTTTATCGACTGGTGATATTAAAATTTCTTAGTGATATTCGCATACTCATAAATTGTAAGTAAACACTTTTTTAAAATTGTAATTGGATTTTATTTTTATAGAGATGAGGAAAATTAGTAAAAATTAGTAAAAATACTAACTCGATCGATTTTGCGATCAGTAAACCTGCTACCTGGGTTTGCTTCTGTCTTCATATGAGCATTTTTATCACATCGACAAATAGAAGTAAAATTTTGAGAGCCCAATGTTCTTTTCAATATTGCATTGACAATTTTCTTCAATTGAGCGAACTATGAGAGATTTGAAGAAGATAAAGAAAAAGAGACCTTCTAGCAAACCTAGATGTGGAAAGCCAACTGAGATGGAGAAACTAAGAGCCCGTTTGGACATAAAAAAAAAATTCTTTTTCAAATTTTTTTTTTTTTTTTTGAAAACAGTGTTTGATTATCAAAATCTTATAGTTTTTTCAATCTCACTTGAAAATGCATTTTCAAATTTGAAAAACTGGTGAGAATTAGTTTTTCAATTGAAAATGGGAAAGTTGCTAGTTTTTAGTTACAAAATATGTTGAGAAAAAGATATCCAAATATGTTGCAAAAGTTATAACCAAACACAACTTCATCTTCATTAAAATTTTAATGAAATTTCAAATTTGAAAAAAAAAATGAAATTCATGTCCAAACACCTACTAAAATAAAAAATTGAGGAGAATGGAAGAAGGACGCTATAGGAGAAAGGAAATATTAGGGCTTTTTAGCAGTGATGGAAAAGGGGCTACTTTTTATTTAGCATTGGCCAAATCAGCAAAGGAATTTATGTATTTTGGGCCTATTCGCATTTAGTTGAAGTGTATTCACGCGTTATAACAGGTCAGCAAGTAGGTGTTTAAATGAGACACTGTTAATTCACTTTAAATGTTTAAATGAAACAAGACTAAAATAAAATGACAAAATAAAAACTAGTGTCAAGTTTGAGTGTGTGTCTATGTATTTGACCTTTTATTTTATGTAAAAGCATTACTCCATCTAGAAAGTCAAGTTAGTAATTTTATTACATTTTTTATACTCTTTTTAATTTTTTTTAATTTATATATTAACTATGTGAACATATAGTGCTTTGACCATCATATTCCGGATTTGAATATTTTCTTTGACCTTCAAATGAATTGGGACAATAAAAGTACTTTTTAAGGAATAGGGCGGAGCTAGCTTATGCACAAGAAAATAAATTATTATAAGTATATTTTAAGTCATGAGCTTTTAAAGCATATATGTTATTAAGTGATTTTACTAATTAAAATTGGACTCGAATGCTCACGTTTAAGTTAAGAAAGAATATTTAGAAGTTAGTACATAAATTTCACTTGAAAAAATATTATTTATGTGTAAAAATCATTATTCACTTGAAATACTCTTTAAATAAAACTTCACTATTTTACCAATATTTCCAATATCAAGTTGCAATATTTGCAAATATTGATGACAAAATCATAATATGATTTGTGTATATTTTACTAGTGA
This sequence comes from Nicotiana obtusifolia, assembly GCA_002018475.1. Taxonomy (NCBI): domain Eukaryota; kingdom Viridiplantae; phylum Streptophyta; class Magnoliopsida; order Solanales; family Solanaceae; genus Nicotiana; species Nicotiana obtusifolia. The sequence goes on from MCJB01027842.1 coordinate 18,427, forward strand.
TAGTGAAAGAAAATATTAAAATAAAAAAGGAAAAATTAGTTTGACAACGAAACATCATTTTGAAGTTAGCAATTAATATTAGTATATATTTACAAAACAAAAATCATTTTAAATTTTGAAAATGTGAATTTTAAAATAGTATTTTTGGTATATTGAATCCTTATTAAAAAAAAAGGTTGAAATGCGAATAGTATTTGAATTAAATGCGTGTTTGGTAAGAGGGAAAGGACATTTATTTTCCTGAGTCAAAAGGGCGGAAAGGAAGAAGCTTTTTCCATCACGTGGTTCTAGCTAGAAATTATTGGGGACAAAGTGGTATGGAAATGTGGGAATCCTTCTGTTTTTTAATTGGAAGGCCAAAGTTGTCCAAATCAATTAGTACTATTCAATTTAAGAGAGGAAGAATTAATCCAAATAGCTGCTCACCTAATTATTTAAATTAAGAATAATCGATGATAGTATAATATATTTATAATTTATATATTATATATGTATAATTATATATAATTAATATATAATTTATATATATAATTAAAAAATAATAATAATAAATATGACCGACTATATGTATAAAGATCCTTGAGAGATTGGCTTTTAATATGGACTTTAGGACGTTGGCCCTCGTTTTGCAGTTTTCACGCTTCTATGTTCTCTTTCTTTTAATCTTTTTTAATGTTTTCTTATTCTTTTATAATTTTTTTATCACCCGTTTGAACTAATTAACTTTATCAATTAACTTTTGAATTGTTTTTAGAAAGCAATCTTTAGAAAAAATTAGATTTGAGTAAAAGTGATCACTTCAATGGATAGTACAAAAAAAAATATGGAAAATAAAATGAAATAAAATTGGTTAAAGTGGTTTGACCATATCACTAGTAGTCCTCTCAATGCATTGGTACGTAGGTGTAATGCTATTAAGACTCAAGGAGTCAAAAGCGTCAATTAGACTATCAACATTTTATTTGATTTTTCATCGGTATTCAATATCTGCATGATCTTAACTAATTCGAATTTGTATGCATAAAATACATTAAAGGAAAATATTTCCTGCTATGAATTTTTTTTTTTTTTTTAAAATTCGAACCTTAAACTTTCGATTAAAGATAATAATCTTATCTATCCTACCACAATCCATGATAATCTTTTGCATCATTCATCTAGCAACGTAAACATAGAACATTATATTTGTTTGTATCGAATATAAATAACCTATCAAATCATTCTCTTGTTAGTTGTTCTAATTGTAAAAGGGGAGGCGATGTTGGATGTAGGGGAATTTGTTACGGGAGTAAAAAGGACAAAAAGGAAAAGCTTTTACCATTATATGATTCCAAATAGATCAATTACTGGGTTCAAAGTGGCAGTGGAAAAGGGAATCCTCCTTTTTAATTGGAACATGGAATTAAGTTTTTATTTTAATAGTATTTTCTTAAAGATATTTATGAACTTAGAATTAAGTAGTTCGTTTAAAATAATTATTAAAAAATATCAATCTAGAACTAAAAACTTAAAAGAATTTTGATATTTGTTGGTTTTTTGTTGGAAAAGTTGTTCTTTTACAGCTCGTTTGGATCATTATTACTTATTGTATTGTATCGGATTATTATTTTAAACACAATGTTTGTTGTGATTGTTACCTAAATATTATTGTATCATATCGTTAAATCCGTCGTCACGTAACGAGAAAAGTACCACTTTATGTAATGGCCAATTTTGCGTGATCCTGTCATTACTTTTTTTTTTTCCTCTCATCTTGCCTTTCTATATTACTAAATAATTTTATTTTATTCTTTATAATATCTTTGTATATAATAATTACACCTCGTACCTCACCTTTTTATTGTAATATTGCAAGTTTATTATTCATATTGTTAGTCCGTGATATCATAAAACTATGACAAAATATGAAATGATATATAACAATCATCCAAACAAGATGTTAAATGAGATTGATTATACTTAAGGTTCGTTTGGTTAGAGAACAAGTTATCTTATGATTATAGTGATTAGATTATAATATAGAGATTAAAATGGTGAGACTATTTAATAAATATTTTTATATTGGTAGATTTTTGATGCATCGACTAAAAATGATATACATAATATAATAAAAAATATGTGTTTAGTTTATATAGGATAAATTGGGATAAACGTTTATTTTTAATTTAACCTTGTCTTTCTTTAAAAACTTTAGAAAAAAAGATTTAGAAAAAGACAAATATGTTATTTTGTTGTTTTATTCCGAGATAACTAATTCAGAGATTGTTGTTCCTAAAAATTGACGGCTAAAAATATACCACAAATGCGATATAAACAACGGCATAATTTATAATCCCGGGAAAAAAATAATAAAATAATGTTATCCTTAAATTAATAGTTCCTCTATTTTGCATGTGGAATAGAATAACGGGATAGTTTAGGAAATGGCGGAAAGTATTTACCCGCCTCTATCTACTTCTTTTTTACTTTTTATTTTTTTTATACTTAGTTAAGAGAAATCAGCTAAGCTACTATAAATCAAGCCAATTCAAGATAATTAAATTCAATTCGAGCCAAAACAAAGCAAACCCAAGTCAATTCAAGCCAAACTAATTCAAAGCTAAGCTAAGTTAAATGGATAAAATAAAGTTGGGATGGATGAGTAGGGCAATTAATTTTAATTGAATAGGTGTATATTGTAATTAATTTTCAAATAGGATAAAAAAAGATAATTATTTTAAGTTCAATGATATTTTGCATAAATTGCTCTAGATAACACCTGGTAGATCGTGGGCCGTCGCTTTGAGCTTTAATTTGTCTTACTTTTCCTTTTTTTTCACCCTTTGCCAGGTAAATTTTAAAGTTTAGATAAAAATAAACGCCGTTGCCGGGGATCGAACCCGGGTCACCCGCGTGACAGGCGGGAATACTCACCACTATACTACAACGACTTGGTTGTTAGCATATCTCACACAAATATAAATTACTAAAACATAACAGTGTACAAAGGGTAAGTCGTACTTTCCACCAAAATGTTGTGATGTTCACCTCTTGTCTGCTGAAGTACGTAAGATCTTTTACTGTTTAACCATTCGATAGTAAAAGTTACTGATCTAAGCTATTGTTTAATTTAGACTCTCGTTAGAAATACCTCTAAGTTAAAAGAAAAGAAGTATTTTTATGGCTCAAATATTGAATCTCTTATTAATCCATTGTTAGCATACTTCTCATTTTGTTTGTGTGAATAAAATGCCGAAAACCCATCCAAGAATTAGGAGTCCATATATTTTTTTACCCTATTGTTGCCCCAAAGCTAACACATTATTCTGTCATCCTGATTTTGGAGTTTATTTCACTCATTAGACAAATAGAATTATTAGGCGAAGCCTTTGAAAGCCATCAGGGGCGGCTCAAAGGATCTCGTTGCCTAAGGCGAAACCATATAGAAAGGCCTTAAATTTATTTTATAAAAATATTTACACTAAAAATAAAATTTATAAATAACAAATTAATCATTTAAGACAAAATAAAAAGTGAATTTCAAAAAAAAAAAATAGGAGGAAGAGCACAAAAATAAGTAGTGGACTATTGGATGTTGAGGTCCAGAACTCAAAGTGAAAATTTTGATTTAGCAATCATCACAAACAAGAAAAAGAAATGAACATACATAACGTAATAGCTTAAGTTTTGAGCATTGACGGTATCAAAAATATTTACTCCTTCTGGTCAATTTACACGATAATTGTAATTCATTCTATTAAGTACTTAGCATTTATTGGTGAATATCTAAAATAGATCGTAAATAACCTAATATAATATGTCGAATTACACTAAAAGAAAATCGGTGCATGAATGCTTTTACGTTCATGCAGTTTCAGAGAACATTGTGAAAGAAGTTCATTATGTTGTCGTTATATATAACTTAATTCCTATATAAAAAGGATAAAGTTAAATTGAAGAGTGAAGCAAATATACTAATTAATGAGAGGAGAAAATTATCATAATTTATAAATTTATTGGTATAAAATAACCTTATTCGAGTAACAAAAAAAAATATACTGTAACACTTTTCTTTATGCTAATTATTTATATAAATAATATAGTATATAGTATATAGTAATAATAATAATAAAAATTTAAATAAATTTAAGACCTTCAAATTTTAGGACCTCAACGGTCTCACTGCCTAAAGCCTTAGAGCCGCCCCCGAAAGCCATTAGGTCTTTTTGGTACTTCTAAAAGGTGAGTGTCGTTTTGGTACATTAGAAAAGACAATACATTACTTAAAAATCTTTCATAAGCTACCTGACTTAAATTAGTTAGGTGAAAAAACTCAATTTCTCGAGCGCAGCTTTCTTGATCATCAAATCTTCCTCGTGTTTATGGCCTTTATATGCCAGAAGCCAGCACATCTAATATATTCGCCTCTCTCTAAATATATACAATAGGTACGTAGTACAACACAATGATCTAGCAGGAGTCTTGCACTTTACCTCACTGTTAGGACCTGTAATTTTTCCCAAGAATGGGAAGAATGGGAGTTGACACTTTCTTTTAGGGGAAAATGATTGTCTGATTAATAAATATGGATCATTATATTAAAAAAAAGATAATCAACTAGCTAGTAATATTACACGAGCAATATGTGCAACATATGTGAGATGATTTTACAAGTATGAAAAATAATTACGTTCATCAACAAAAAAAAAAATGTTGGAGAGCTGAAGCAAATTGGTTGCTTTAGATTGCTCATCGAAACTGTAACATGGATTAGATAATGATTCATATAAAATCGGTAGTATTTTTTTATAATTGTTATGTTTATATTATATACATTAAGAAATTAAACCCTGCGAGACTCCCACTGGGGCCCGCTATGCCAAAAGCGAGAGAAACCCCGTCACTCTCTTTCCCTTTTTCACTCCCGTGTTGCCATACAGGGAACATGAGGATGTAAAAAAGGGATCCAATCAACTTGTTCCGACCAGAATAATAGGCTCATGAGCTTGGTCTTACTTTACCGTCGAGAAAAAACTTTCTTCTATTTTATTTTAAGTATAAAAAGTTTGAAAATTAATTTTAATTACAAAAATTCTTATACGAAATTTAATTTTATATTTTAAAACTTTTACTTTGCTGCTTGAATTTTTCTATCGGAAAAGGGCCAAATATACCCTGTGACATTTGGATGAATGAAGAAATGACACGTGGAGCTGAATACAGGTAGGATGCGAGTCGCAACTAGTCAATACTGGTTGCTAGCATGTGGCCAGCGCTAGATGAGCCCCAAAGGTAGAGTAGCCGACGACAAATGTTCAAAGTATTGATATCAGGTAGCATTCAATGAGCGGCTGTTACAGAGAATATCTGCATTTATAACCAACCGTTATGCAACCGTCAACGACTGTTTTATTCTCATTCAAAAGGAGCTTGATTTTGGGATCTTGTCTCCCTGAATAGAGCTATAAATAGGAGAATTAATATCCATTATAAAAAAATATTTTGCACAGAAAAAACTGTAACCTGCTCTCATTTTATATTATTCTCAGTCTTTGTTCTTGAATATTATTCTCACTCTTGCCACCGGAAAGTCTAAGTTCATAGCCAGACTCGTATTTTCTTTAACTTCATTTCATGCTGTTCTTATTTATATACCATTTTTAGGTCAAATCGATTCACTTGTCTATAAACCACGATATAAATTCAACTGTATCGTTTTATGGGTAAACAGTTTGGTGCCCCCTGTGAGGCATAGACAATTGTGTAATTACTTTGATGCATTCGTTTGTTACTAACAAGTTTTGATTTTTTCCTTAGTAAAAGAAAAATCAGATATGGCAACTCATGATGTCAACAATGTCTACAATGTTGGAGCACATAATGGACGAGAAGATAAGTTCCAACGTGATGATTCAATTAGCGAAACCCGCAACGAAGAAGATGAGGCAACCCAGTACGTGAAGGCTATTATCCTCGATAGGTGACGGACCCAACTCATAATGATGCGGAGGATGAGCACGCTGTTGAAACGGTCAAAATCTTGAGAGAACAACAAAAGGCGATTATGGATCACCTCTCAAGGCAAGATCGTATGATGACGAAATTGAAGCAGGCGTTATCAGGTGCTTCCAATAATGCTAAAAGAAGGGCTCCAGTTCCTCCCTGCGTTCCCGCAAATCAAACTGCTCAAAGAACCGATAACAACACTCCAAGGGATGAGGTCGGTTTCGATGAGGGCGGAGGAACCGATAGTGGATCTGGGAGCAATAACTTAAATGACACTTTCAAAACTGAGCTCATGATATTTATGAGAGAAATGAATGCACGAATGGATTAGAATGCAAAGGAGTTTCATGCTCGAATGGATCAAATCCCGAGTGCGCCGCAGTTGCCGTTAAACAAAGTGCGGCATCGGAGTTGATCCTAAAGAGGTTTAAGATGTCAGATATACCAAAATATGAAGGGACTTTGATCCATAGAAGTCACGGGCTACACTATGACAGTAAAGGGAAACGACTTGGCCCAGCATGAGATCGAATCGATTTTGTTGAAGAAGTTTGGAGAAACCCTTATGAATGGTGCCTTAACTTGGTATTCCCTCTTACTTGAGCATTCTATTGATTCTTTTGAAATGCTTGTAGATTCGTTTATCAAAGCTCATGCTGGAGCAAAAAAGGTCCAGGGGGATATATTTAGAATTTCTCAAGGAGAATCTAAGCTGTTGCAAGAGTTCGTGATCCGGTTCCAGAAAGAAAGTATATTGTTACCAGCGGTTCCGGACGAGTGGGCAGCGGAGGCATTTACAAAGGGTATGAATCCGCTGAGTTCCGATGCTCCCGATAATTGAAGGAGAGTTTGCTCGAGTTTTAGGCAACCACATGGGCAGATGTTCACAATCGCTACGAGTCAAAAATAAGAATCGAAGATGATCAAATTGGTTCCTCGGTGTCCTCTAAAGGACGGAATCGTAATTGGAATCAGGATAAATTCAAAAATGATTTTGATGTAGATCGGAGATCCTCTAGAAGTTGTTTTCAGCCTTACAAGAGGGCCAATGGGCGCGATAATAAAGAATTCCAGTCATCAGATAGGTTCACTTTCGATAGAAGGACGAATCATGGTCGGAGTAGCAGATTGTTGCAGGAGAAAGAGGTGTCGGGGTCCAGAGATTCTGCGTCTCCTAGGTTATCAGATTATAATTCAATATCATCCTGGTAGAATTGGTGTTGGCGATGAGGAATATTAAGGAATCTAGGTTCCCGAAACCAATCCGATCGGATCCTAGACAAAAGGTACCCTAATCTATAGTGTGAATTCCATGGGACTCACGGCCATAGGGCCGAGGACAGCCGACATCTTCGTGAAGAGGTGTCGACGTTGTTGAAGAATGGTCACCTTAAAGAGTTTTTAAGTGACCACGCCAAGAACAACTATAGGAGAAATCGGGATAATGCAGAATCATCAAAGCCGGCAGCAAGGTCACTTCGGATGACAATCAACATGATCCACAGAAATGAAAGGATCTGATTCCGATGCGGTAGTTCAATTGCTGCATTCGGTCTTAGATGTTGACGGCTACTGTGAAGTTTGATTCAACTAACTTGATTTGGGATTGGAGGAACGAGTTTATTCAATGTTTAACGTATGGAAAATTGCTTGATGAGCTGAAAGCATCCTGGGAACTCCGGACCAAGGAGACTCGTCATTATCTTATTGACGGACAGTTATTACAAGAGGTCATTCCAAGGACCGCTGGGTTGGTGTTTAGGGACATCGTAGGCTGGCTACATGATGTGGGAAATTCATGAAGGAGTCTGCGGGAACCATTCTGGTGTAGACTCACTGGTGATCAAGTTAGTTAGAGCTGGCTATTATTGGCCCCGGATAGAGCAAGACGCAAAGACATTTGTACAAAAGTGCGATAAATGTCAACACCATGCACAATTAGTGTATCAACCGGTAGAACTCTTGCATTCAGTGGTGTTACCGTGGCCATTCATGAAATGGGAGATGGACCTAGTCGGTCACTTACCACAAGGACTCGGTAAGGTAAAATTTCATTTAGTTTTAAATAATTATTTTACTAAATAGGTTAAAGCAAGTGCTTACCAAAAGATCGAAGAACGATAAGTAATCGATTTTATATGGGATTATATCGTCTGCCGATTTGGAATACCAAACGAAATTTCTTGTGACGACGGGCCTCAATTTACTAGTTCCAAAGTTACGAAGTTTCTTGTAGGATTGAAGATCAAATGAATACGTCTTCGCCATACCATCCGAGTGCTAATGGACAGGCAGAGTCGACCAACAATGTAATTATTCAAAATCTTAAAAAGAAGTTAGAAGATGCTAAATGCAAGTGTCCAAATGAGCTACAGGGAGTGTTATGGGCATACCGGACTACGGCGAAGTCGAGCACGAGTGAAACTTCCTTTTCACTTGCATACGGTTCAGAGGATTTGATACCGGTGGAAGTGGAGGAACCGACCTTAAGGTTTTCCCGAGCAAACGAAGAGACAAATAATGAAGCTTTGCTGGTTAAACTAGATTTGCTTGTAGAGCATCGGAATCTGGCATATGCAAGGATGATGTCACAAAAGAAAAGGATGAAAAGATATTACAACCATAGAGCAAATATTCGGTACTTCAAAGTTGGGGATCTGGTTATGAGAAAGGTAACTCAAAATACTTGGGAACTTAACGCCGGGAAGCTAGGACCAACATAGGAAGGACCTTACCGGGTTTCAGCAATAACCAATAAAGGTTCGTATGAATTGTAAGATCAAGATAGGGCTAAATTGTCAAGCAATTGGAACGTGACACACCTTAAAAGGTATTACTGCTGAAGATCCTTGTTGGTACTGAAAGTATGTGCTGCACCTTTTTTCCCCTCGACCAGTTTTTATTCCCAATTAGGTTTTTCTGACAAGATTTGTAATAAGACAGTGATGTAAAGCATACTACGAAGGAAGGATCATCAGCAAGGATGTCCTTACCAGTGAATCAACAACCGAAAGTTTTGTTGCCTTCACTAGCATGAGTATAGATAGCTCTAAGTAGATCAACTCGCGTAGCAATCAACCAGTGGATGGTTAAATATTCTGGCTCGATAGCATATCTCATCACCCAAGACTCTCATTGTCTCCATTATCCTCTGGAAATAGATTATTTATTCATCCACAAGTTGTTTCCATTAATGACGAAGCAATATAAAAGCACACTACGAAGGAAGGGTCATCAGTGAATGCAAGACTTCCAGTGTTTGAATTCATACTTAGCATCCGAATACTGGGAGGGGGAATAATACACGACAAGGCACTAAAAGTGCTAGGAAAACTGGGGACTGTTAGAACCGGGATCAATGTCTTATCAGGACCAGAGACTGCATGATCAGCTCCATAAAAATAAATTGTACAAGTTAGCCATATGTATTGGTAACTTTATTTACTTAAGCAAATCAATATTTATGTACGAAACCGGGGACTGTTAGAATTAGGATCAATGTCTTATCAGGACCGGGGATTGCATGATCAGCCTTATAGAGATAAGTTATACAAGTTAGCCACATGTATTAACAACTTTATTTACTTAAACAAATGAATATTTATGCAAATGTACTTTTAAAATAGTGGGAATAAATCAAAGTCCTTTTATTTTTTATCTGATTTCTTGTCCGAATGATAAATTAATTTATCTTATGGTTTGAAAGTTAACAAAACAATGAACAAGAGACGTCCCTTTCAAGAACACCGTAAACATAAGGGCCCTCTCTTATGAGACATTCACAGTAAAGGATAGGTTCCGGAAGTGTTTAAGCCCCAAATCGAAAGCTATCAGATGAGAAAAGATTCCCGAAGCTTTGTCAATTAAATAAAAAAGAATATTTTTGCACAACACTTAAGCAAAAGGTTTCTTTCATTAATAAAAATGCCTAACTTAGCAAAAGGTTTTGGAATAATTATAAAAAGATTCAAAAGAAAAATATGTACGTCAATTCTTGCTGCCAGAACCCAGAGTTAGACAAGGGTCTTTATCTTTTCTAGTGGGAGAAGGTTGTTCCGGTTTCGGTTCAAGGCTTTCATCTTCTTCGGTTCCTCCTTCGGTTCCTGAATACTCGAAATTAGTATTCGAAGAATCATGAGCCATGGACCGAGCAGGAAGGTTCTTATGAGCAGTTGTCTCTAGATCCTGGTCTTGTCAATACACTCGTCAATGTTTGCAATGCCTCTTTGGCTTCTTCCAAAGTCTTCCTCTTTGCATGGTATATGGCGTAAGTCTTCTTGAAGAAGAGAGAATCTTCCTAATCTTGGAGTTTGGATCGGATCTTTTTGCTCTTTGTTTGAAGCTTTTCATTTTCAGCTTTAACAATGCTGATTCTGGAATTAAGCTCAACGTTGGTGGTCGAATGAAGTTGATTCTGCTCCATGACTCTTTTGAGTCTTTCCTCCATTCTTGCTCTTCTCTCCTCGGCAGCGTTGGCCTCCTCAATTTTGGAGCGTAATCTAGCCTCCAAATTATTAACTTGCTCCATGAAGGCAGACGCGTGCTCGGCAACAGCCGTTACAACATCATGAAGTTCGACCCACTTAGCCTTAGCATCTTTAAGGTCTTCATGTAATTGGGCAAATTCCTGGTTGTGTACCATCTTATCTTTTTCGGATTGCTGCAACTAAGCCTCAAGGTCGTCTATTTGAGCAATTTTTGCCTCCAGCACCCGAAGGCGCTCGGCAAGTTGATTCCTTTTAGCCAAAACTTTATCCTGTTCCGAAGTAGGCTTTTGCTTGTCCAGAATCAACCTTCTCAGGTCCTCAAAAGCAAGAGGTTGGCCTAAAAAAGGTTAGAATTAGAGTTGTTAATGCAAAGTATAATTGAAAGAATATAGAAGGAAGTAAGATTGTTACCTGCGCGAGCTATGCATGCTATTATTTATTAGCCACTCCTCAAAAAGAGAGTCCATTTTTCTCCAATCTTTTTTTATGGCCAGCAGCTTTAGATAATTGGCAAGCTCCACCTGCTTATAAAGTATATGACATTCACTCGAAATTGAAAGAAGGACACTTTATTTTCTATGAGGGTACTAAGTGGGTGCCGAGTAAGTGCATCCTAGATTTCCATGGTCGGGTGACCGCAGAAGGAGCACTCTCCATTTGTTCAACCTGGGCCGGTGGAGAAGAAGTAGCTGGTGTAGATTGAGGGGTGGTTGTTGTCGACTCAGAAGTTATTAATGGAGGAACGTCAGGTATTGAACTCCTTTGACCAGAAGCAACTGAGGGAATTCAAAAACGAGATGAAGCATTTTTAACCATTTCCATTCCCCCCCCCCCC
>MCJB01027842.1:38538-58163 GCA_002018475.1 Nicotiana obtusifolia
GGGGGGGGGGGGAAGGAGGGGTTATGGGGTTAAAATAGTCATTTTTGGCCGTTGCCCAACGGCTATTTCCTCAATAGAGCCGTTGTCAACGGCTATAATTTAAACAAGGAACTGCCACTGCCGAACCGGTCTGGTCCGGTCCGGTTCCGGCCCAAATTTCATCCGGTCGATCCGGTCCAAATACGTAAAACTGTGTCGCCACCGGAACCAGTAGCCCCCCCGGTTAATTGGTCCGGTTTCAATCGGTGCGGACCGGTCCGGTCCGGTTGAAACCGGACCACTAGCCACTCTTAATGTCGATCAACCGCTTCTGCGGGTGCGCATCTGCGCAAATCCATCCGCATTTATGGACCACTAACCCCAAGCTCCTCTCCGCTTCTGCGATCCTCCACGAGCAGGTGTGAGTCCGCACCTGCGGAAATGCTTCCACGTCCGCGATCCACATCCCCCAATCTAACCTCGGCTTTTGCGCTTCCCAGCTTGCACCTGGGATCAAAGCTCCACAGGTGCGATTACGCAGACTCCCAGCTTCAGTAATCATCCAAACTCCAAATTCGATCTGTTAACCATCCGAACTCCTCCCGAGGCCCCCGGGACCTCAACCAATTGTAACAACAAGTCTTAAAACACGATATGAACTTATTGGAGCCCTCAAATCACATCAAACAACATCAAAAACATGAATCGCACCCCAATTCAAGCCTATTGAAACTAAGGAAATTTCAACTTCTACAAACGATGCAGAAACCTATCAAATCACGTCCGATTAACCTCAAATTTTACACACAAGTCACAAATGACACCACAGATTTACTCCAACTCCAGAAACCCCAATCCAAGCTCGGTAACCACAAGGTCCACTCTCAGTCAAACTCCCAAATTTCCAACTTTCGCCATTTTGAAGCTTAATCCAACTATAGACCTCCAAATCATAATCCGGACACGCTCCTAAGTCGAAAATACCCAACGGAGCTAACAGAAGCATCAAAACTTTATTCCTGAGTCGCTTACACATAAGATAACATTCGGTAAACCTTAACCACTTAAGCTTTCCATCTTGAGACTAACTGTCTCAATTCATTTCGAAACCTCTCCGGACCCGAATCAACTACCCCCGCAAGTCATATAACAACTATAAAGCACAAAATGAGTAGTAAATAGGGGGAACAAGGCTAAAACTCTCAAAGCAATCGGCCGAGTGGTTACATCCTCCCCCTCTTAAACAAATGACCGTCCTCGAGTAAGTCTAGAAACGTACTTGGAGTCTCAAATAGGCGTGGATATCTGCTCCGCATCTCCCGCTCGGTCTCCCAAGCAGCCTCCACAACTGGCTAATCTCTCCACTGCACCTTCACTGAAGCTATATCCTTTGACCTCAACTTTCGAACCTACCGATCCAAAATGGCAACCGGCTCCACATCATAAGTCAAATGACCATCCAACTGAACCGTGCTGAAATCCCAAATATGAGACGGATCGCCGACATACTTCCGAAGCATAAAAGCATAAAATACTGGATGCACACTCGACAAACTAGGTGGCAAGGCAAACTTGTAAGCCACTTCTCTGATCCTCTGAAGTACCTTAAACGGTCCAATATATCCAGGGCACGACTTGCCCTTCTTCCCGAATCTCATAGCACCCGTCATGGGTGAAACCTTGAGCAGTACCTTCTCCCCAACCATGAAAGTAACATCCAAAACCTTCCTATCGGCGTAACTATTCTATCTTGACTACGCCGTGCAAAGCCAATCCTGAATCAATTTAACCTTGTCCAAAGCATCCTGAACTAAGTCAGTACCCAATAGCCTAGCCTCACACGGCTCAAACCAACCCACCGTAGATCAACACCGTCTCCCATTCAAAGCCTCATACGGAGCCATCTGAATGCTCGACTAGTAGCTGTTGTTGTAGGCAAACACCACGAGCGGCTGAAACTGATCCTAAGAACCCACGAAATCTATGACACAAGCATGTAGCATATCCTCCAGTATCTGAATAGTGCGCTCGGACTGTCCGTCCATCTAAGGGTGAAATGTTGTCGTCATATCAACCTAGGTGCCCAACTATCGCTGCACGGCTCTCCAAAACTGCGATGTAAATTGCGTGCCCCGATCTGAAATGATGGACACTGGTACACTGTGAAGGCAAACAATCTCACGAATGTAAATCTCAGCCAACAACTCCGAAGAAAAAGTAGTCCCAATTGGAATGAAGTGCGCGGACTTGATCAGCCGATCCACAATTACCCAAATAGCATCGAACTTCCTCGAAGTCCGTGGGAGCCTAACTACAAAACCCATAGTGATACACTCCAATTTCCACTCTGGAATCTCTAGCCTCTAAATCAATCCACCCGGCCTCTGATGCTCATACTTCACCTGCTGACAGTTAAGGCACCAAGTTACAAACCCTACTATATCCTTCTTCATTCTCCTTCACCAATAGTGCTGCCTCAAGTCCTGGTACATCTTCGCGGCACCTGGATGAATGGAATACTGCGAACTGTGAGCCTCCTTAAGAATCAACTCACGTAGCCCTTCTACATTAGACACACAAATCCGACCATGCATCCTCAACACCCCATCATCCCCAATAGTAACATCCCTGGCATCACCATGCTGAACCGTCTCCTTAAGGACAAGCAAATGGAGATCATCATACTGGCGCTCTCTGACGCGATCATATACAAAAGACCGAAAAACTACACAAGCTAGAACCCAGCTGGGCTCCGAAACATCTAATCTCACGAACTGGTTGACCAAGGACTGAAGATCAACTGCAAGAGGTCTCTCACCACAGGAACGAATGCAAGGCTACCCATACTCACCGCCTTCCTACTCAAGGCATCGACCACCATATTGGCCTTCCCGGGATGATACAGAATAGTAATATCATAGTCTTTTGCTACTCCAACCATCCCCGCTGCCTCAAATTTAGATCATTTTGTTTGAACAAGTGTTGGAGGGTCCGATGATCTGTAAGTACCTCACAAGACACACCGTAGAGATAATGCCTCCAAATCTTTAATGCATGAACGGTGACAGCCAACTCCAAATCATGAACATGGTAGTTCTTCTCATGAAGATTTAATTGACGTGAAGCATAAACGATCACTCTACCCTCCTAGATCAAGGCACGCTCAATACCAATCCAAGAATCATCACCGTACACAGTATAAGAACCTGAAGCTGAAGGCAAAACTAGAATTGGAGCTGTGGTCAAGGTAGTCTTGAGCTTCTAAAAGCTTTCTTCACACTCATCCGACCAGCTGAAGGTAGAACCCTTTTGGGTCAATTTGGTCAAGATCGATGCAATAGACGAGAAACCCTCCACGAAGCGACGATAATAACCGGCCAAGCCAAGAAAGCTCCGAATCTTTGTAGCTGAGGACGATCTGGGCCAACTCTGGACCGCCTCTATGTTCTTTGGATCTACCTGAATCCCCTCACTGGACACCACGTGCCCCAAGAACGCCACCGAACTAAGCCAAAACTCACACATGGAGAACTTGGCATAAAGCTTCTCCTCCCTCAATCGCTGCAACACAATCCTCAAATGTTGGGCATGCTTCTCCTGGCTACGAGAGTACACCAGGATATCATCAATGAATATTATAACAAACGAGTCGAGATAAGGCTGAAATACATTGTTCATCAGATGCATGGATGCTGCTGGGGCATTGGTCAGCCCAAAAGACATCACAAGGAACTCATAATGACCATAACGGGTCCTGAATACTGTCTTTGGAATATCCGAGTCCTAAATCTTCAATTGGTGATACCCAGACCTCAAATCAATCATAGAGAACACCCTTGCTCCCTGAAGCTAGTCAAACAAATCATCATTGCGCGGAAAAGGATACTTGTTTTTGATTGTTACTTTGTTCAACTACCTATAATTGATGCACATCCGCATTATACCATCCTTCTTCTTCATAAACAGAACCGGTGCACCCCAAGGTGACACGCTAGGCCTAATAAACCCCTTATCAAGAAGTTCCTGAAGCTGTTCTTTCAATTTCTTCAACTCATCTGGTGCCATACGATACGGAGGAATAGAAATGGGTTGAGTGCCCGGCACCAAGTCAATACCAAAGTCAATATCTCTGTCAGGCGACATGCCCGACAGGTCTGCAGGAAATACATTCGAAAAATCTCGCACCACCAGAACAGAGTCAATAGTAGGAGTATGAGCACCAACATACCTCACAAAGGCCAAATAAGACAGACATCCCTTCCCAACCATCAGTTAGGCCTTCAAATATGAAATAACCCTGCTGGGAACATAATCTAGAGGACCTCTCCACTTGATCCTCAGCAACCCCGGCGTCGCCAACGTCACGGTCTTAGCGTGACAATCTAGAATAGCATGACAAGGAGACAACCAATCCATACCCAAGATCATGTCAAAATCAACCATACTAAACAGCAAGAGATCAACTCTAGTCTCCAATCCCCCAATAGTCACTACACACAAATGATATACACAGTCCACAACAATAGTATCGCCCACCCACATGGATACATGACAAATGAATCTAAGGACTCACGGGGCATATCCTAATAACAAGCAAAATACAATGATACATACGAATAAGTGGAACCAGGGTCAAATAATACAGAAGCGTCCCTGCGGCATACTGAGGCAATACCTGTGATCACTGTGTTTGAAGCAATGGCATCTAGCCTGGCAGGAATAGCATAGAATCAGGCCTGATCGCCACCTGATCGGCCTCCCCCTCTTGGACGACCCTAGTTTCCTGAGCCCCACCCTTAGCTGGCTGGGCGAGTGGTGAAGTAACAGGTGCTGATGTCGTGGCCTGACTCCTCTGCTGAACTGGACCTCCCCGCATCACATGACCCAACTCTCTACACTCGAAACATCCCCTCTCGGAATATGGCGGTAAGTACTGAGGCGGACCCTAGGAACCAGAAGAACCTAGTACAGATGAACCTGAACTGATGGTGCACGAGATAAATTCTGAGCAGGAAGAGCACTAAGAGATAACTGGACCGAATGGGCACGATATGAATCATGGCTAGATGATGCACCATGGTGAACTCGACGAGCCATCTGAGCGAGCTTATAATGACGACCCTCACTATGGTAAGATTGTCCCACAGAAAGAACACCACTGGAGCCACCCGAACCTCGAGGCCTTTTGGCCTCTTTCTCCTCACGCTCCTGACTACGGACTATCTCTATCTACCGAGCAATATCAACCACCTCATCGAAAATAGCACCAGATACCCTCTCCCGAGTCATAAGCAACCAAAACTGATATGTGAGGCCATCAATGAACCTCCTAATCCTCTCCCTATTAGTGGGAACCAACCAAAATGCATGACGAGCTAACTCGGCAAACCTCATCTCATACTGGGTCATAGACATGCCATCCTGACGTAGCTGCTCAAACTGTCTGCGCAGCTCCTTCACGCGCGACTGTGGCACGAGCTTCTCCAAGAAAAGAACAAAGAACTCACGTCATGTAAGTGGTGCTGCACCGACTGGACTGCGCCTCTCATAAGCCTCCAACCATTTGAAGGCAACCCCAGTAAATTGAAAAGTAGTGACTGAAACCTCACTGGTCTCCAAAATATCTGTCATGCGAAGAATCTGCTGGCACCTATCCAAAAAGTCCTGGGCATCCTCAAACTCAGCCCTACTGAATGTTGGAGGCTAGATTTTCCCAAATCTCTCTAGTCTTCTCTGCTTATCATCAGTCATAACTGGACCCACCTAGGCCCGAGCAGCTGCAACCGGTTGGGCTAGTGGTACCCCCGGTGTCTGAAGTCCCTGCATCACCTGCTCTGGAGTACGGGCAGCGGGAGCCTGAGTACCTCCTCCGGCCTAAGAAGTGGCTGCTGCGGCTAGAACAGAAACCGCCTGAGCAAGGCTAGTGCACACAATCAAAATCTGGGCCAAAGCCTCCTGAAGGCTTGGAATCACAATGGGCACAGCTGGTGCCTGATTTGGCCCTACTAGCTCAACCATAGCTAGTACCTGCTCCTGAGCTGGAGGAATTGGTGGATCTACAGGTGCCGCTCTAACTGTTGTGTGAGCTACACCCCTACCCCTACCGCTGCCCCTACCACGACCTCGGCCTCTTGTGGCCCTAGCTGCTGGTACTAGTGGCTATCCATCCAGACTGGTAGTACGTGCCCTCACCATCTGTAAGAGAATAGTACAACAAAAATTTAGTGATCGGAATCAACAAATCTGCACGATAAGAATACAAGAATGTGAAGTTTCCTAAGAGTTCGTCAGCCTCTTGAAGATAAGTACAGACGTCTCCGTATTGATCTGCAAGACTCTACTAAACCTGCTCATGACTAGTGAGACCTATGTAACCTAGGTTCTGATACCAACTTGTCACGACCCAAAATAAACCCCTTGTGATGGTGCCTATCATAGTACTAGGCATGCTGACTACTCAGACATTTCTAATACTTTAAAACGTTTAAAGATATGAAAACAACTCAATTAAAGGAAAATCTTTTAAAAACAGGATAGGAAGTCATAACTCGATTCATAATCTCTCCGAAAATCGGGGTGTCACCGAGTACATGAGCATCATCATAAAGTTATAGTCTGGTACACCGTCTAGAAAATAAAACTAATATAAACAATATGAAGGATAAGAGAGGAGAGTTAAGGTATGTGAACGCCCATCAGCTACCTCGATGATCTCCAAATGTCCGGACTCCGCAATCAACGACCGTCGTGCCCGAAAATGCCTGAATCTGCACACGAGGTGCATGCTGTAGTGTAAGTACAACAAACTCAGTAAGTAACAAGACTAACTATTGGACTGAAAGTAGTGACGAGCTCAGCAGGTACAGTTCGATATAGAATTAATAGTACAAAAATATAGGCATGCTTTCAAATTCAACAGATAAACTCAATACAGAAAAAATAGATCAACTCAGAATGATGTGAGGAATGTGACATCTCTATATCTACATGCCAATGTACATGTTGTATGGAATGCACTACAATGGAAGTGTCGTGAACTTACACTATCAGAATACTCAATCACTTAATACTGCATATGGCTAATCCAACACAGGGAAGATCCATCCCTCAATATAAAGATCAATTGACAGTCAATTACTCAGTACGGCATAGGGCCAATCCATACCAGGGAAGATCCATCCCAAATATAAATAGTAGATGCGCTCACTGTGGGTGTGCAGAATTCAGAGGGGCAGGTCCAGCCCAAGCGCTATAATAAGCTACATCCAGGCATAAATCAATAAAATATGATGCGGCGTGCAGCCCGATCCCATGAATATCACTCAAAATCAAGCTCTCGCCCTCACTCAGTCATTAACCTCTCCAGTCTCTCGGGCTCACAATGTCATGAAAATTAGCCCGACATGATGATATGATGTATCAATGAATGGCAACAGAGACTGAGATATAATATGCATTGATAAATGTGACTAAGTAAATAATTATAAATTAAACAAGTAATTCAACAACAACACGACCTCTATGGGTCCCAAAAATATAAGCACTGGCCTAAGCATGATTTTAACAAGAGTCTCAACTCAATTTCTCTAACATGTGGAGGATATGTAGGTATTGGCATGATTATTTGATTATGCAACTCCACAAAAATTAAGTCTCAATTTATATGGTGCACGCCCACACGCCCATCACCTAGCATGTGCATCACCTCCATACAAATCATACAACACGTAATTCAGGGATTTATACCCTCAGAACCAAGTTTAGAAGTGTTACTTACCTCAAATCGTGTAAATCTCTACTCCAACACGCCTTTGCCTCGCTAATCAGCCTCCAAATGCCTCGAATCTAGCCACAAACAGTTCGATACAATCAACATGGGCTAAAGGAACCAATTTCATAAGTAAATTATAAGCGATTAATCAAAAATCAAAAAGTCGACTCAAAAGCCAGCCCTCCCCGGCCCATGTCTCGGAATCCAATAAAAGTCACAAAATTCGAACACCCAATCAACCACGAGTCTAACCATACCAAATTTACCAAAATCCGACATCAAATTGCCACTCAAATCCCCAAATTAAACTCTCCAAATCCCTAGCCTCAAACCCCATATTACACCTTAAAACCACACAATCTAGGTGGAAAAATTAATGGGGAAACAAAAATATTGAGCAAATTAAACCACAAGTGACTTACCTCAAAAAATCCCCTGAAATTTCTCTAAACAATCACCAAATCCCGCGCTTGTAATGTTTAAAATGGTGAAAATCTCGGAACCCTTGTTTTTAATAATCTGTCCAGGCCTTATCGCTTCTTCGGCCCAAAATTTCACTCATGTGGTACCGCTTTTGCGGTCAGCCATCCCCATTTGCGGAAGCCACTTAATGTCGACCAACTGCTTCTGTGGTTGCAAATCCTGCCTTTGCGGCTGCACATCTGCGCAAATCCATCCACATCTGCGGACCAATGACCCCAAGCTCCTCTCTGCTTCTGCGATCCTCCACGCACAGGTGCGAGTCCGCACCTGCGGAAATGCTTTTGCATCCGCGCTCCACAGCCCCCTAATCCAAACTCCGCTTCTCCGCTTCCCGGCTCGCACCTGCGAGCTTGCACCTGCCATCAAAGCTCCGCATGTGAGATTACACCAGCAGACTCCCAGGTTCAGCAATCATCCAATTTCCTAATTTGAAACGTTAACCATTCGAACTCCTCCTAAGGCCCCCAGGACCTCAACCAATTATACCAACAAGTCCTAAAACACGATACGAACTTAGTCGAGCTCTCAAATCACATTAAACAACATAAAAACACGAATCGCGCCCCAATTCAAGCCTATTGAAACTAAGAAAATTCCAACTTCTACAAACGATGTCGAAACCTATCAAATCACGTCCAATTTACCTCAAATTTCACACAAGTCATAAATGACATCACGAACCTACTCCAACTCCCAGAACCCCAATACGAGCCCGGTAACCACAAAGTCCACTCTCGGTCAAACTCCAAAATTTCCAACTTTCGCCATTTTAAGCCTAATCCAACTATAGACCTCCAAATCACAATCCAGACACACTCCTAAGTCCAAAATACCCAACGGAGCTAACAGAAACATCAAAACTCTATTTCGGAGTCATTTATCCATAAGACAATATTCGATCAACCTTTTCCACTTAACTTTCCACCTTGAGACTAAGTGTCTCAATTCATTTTGAAACCTCTTCGGACCTGAACCAACTATCCCGGCAAGTCATATAACAACTTTATTACAAAATGAGTAGTAAATAAGGGGAACAAGGCTACAACTCTCAAAATGACCAATCGGGTTGTTACATTACCCCTCCCCTGTATTTGTTTTTCCACCACTAAAATTTTCTTTCATTGCCACCATAATCGCCACCATGAACAATCTTAAATTTTCAGCTAGTCAAATCAGACCAAATCGGAGTATCTGAATAGTACGAGACTGAATGCTACCCATCTGTAAATGCTTTGAGCACTTGAGTCTGCAATAAAATGCTTCAATTAGTCACTCCCAATATCGCGCACACTAGTAGTACATGTAGAGATTATTTACACTACAACAAAAAGGGGCTTTAGCGGCAATACATTAGCAATAATAAGAATAGCCCCTATATCGTTTACCGCCATTGGTGTTTTACTGCTAAAGCCGGGGTCGACAAAGCTTTTAGCGGCCTTTCTCACAAAAGCTGGTAAAAGATATGGTTTATTGTCGCTAAAAATTATTATCTTTAATGGCAAGTATTTGCGGCAATTGTAATGGCTATTAAATCTAATCCAAAATGGCTAATTATACTCCTTTAGCATCCATTTTTACAGCAACTAAATTTAGAATAATTGCCGCTAAAGTTTGCATCTTTAACGAAAAATTATTTTGTGAAAATTAAAATGGCTACAGTATTCCTTCATAAAACATCTTAGTTTGCCCTTTTAGCATCCGTTTTAATGGCTAATATGTCTAACTAAATTGCCGCTAAAATTCAATATCTTTAATGGCAATTTTTTTTCCAACAATTATAAAGGCTGCAAAAACCCTTGTGAAAACATCTTAATTTCCCCTTTTATCATTCATTTTTATAGTTGTTATATCCAACTAAATTAGCGCTAAAAGTCACAAGCGATACTAGTAATAGTTTAGCCACCATTAATAAGTTACTAAATTCGTCCACAATATTAACCAAATAATAAAATATATTAATATTAATTCAAAAAATAATAATATATATTATTAAATCTTAATAAACAAAAGGAAGTACTAATCAAAAATATTAATGTCACAGTAACTTAAAAAAAAACTTATATTGTTTGAACTAAATAGATAATGTCATTATATAAGTAATCCAGACGAATGATGGTCTTCAAATGATTTCTGCAATTCATCATTTTAAAATCATCACCCGCCAAATTATCGAACATCAGATTGTATAACCTGAAATTATAAAATAACAGTGCCAAAAGATAAAATATTATGTGAAAATATCTTGAAGATTCCATCATTGTCAGATTCTTTGTCAGCCAACTCCCTCACCTAACATCTATCCTCACCTAACATCTATAAGCAGAAGCAACTAGATAGATTAATGGGCGAACAAACTGGATGTGCAAACAATTAAAGAGAGTTTGTTTATCTGTTATCATAGAGAAGACACACACAAAAAAAATCAAAAGCAGAGTATTAGCTTGGAGAAGTAATAAGAAGTTGCACGCCAAGTTCATTAGCAAATATTATAGTCGCCAAGTTCTTTTCCTTAAACATGGATACTAGATTATGCTTACATACTATTAATGTATCTCTCAAATAGGTGACAGAAAATTATGTACATTAGCCTCGACAAAACCTTAGGCATAATCATATTGTATGTGTCACAAATAGTTAAAATTAAATTTCTACTATAGCTAACTTAAGAACAGAAAATAAATATAACTGCAAGACTAAGTCCTATGGACCATTGCAACAAGATACTCATGAAACCTTCACACGACTAATATGAAGCTAAGTCCAAAGTTAAGACCTACTACATGACATAAAACTTGTTAGCTAGTAGAGTACATGAATCTTCTATATCAATAATAATCTCAACTAGTTGATCTTTTAAGAAAATCTATCTCAAAATCATAAACAAAAATTGTGGAGACTTTATGAGTTTGGAGAAACTTGTCATTTTAACATTGTGAAAAGATGTGGAAAAAATATCCCTATTGCTCATGACCATATCTGCCACTTACGCCACAGAATTTGTCTTTCTAATCTAAAAGGGGTAAAAATCAAGCACTTGCTAGCCATTGCTTAATGTTTATCTTTCATCAGATAGGATTAGAGGTAAAATGTTAGACTGAACAACTGTCGGGGAACAAATATTTTAATAAGACAGATCAAAAGTAATCAATCATCTTAAGCGGGATTCTTTCCAACTCCTCATAGATGAGTGACACGATAGGATCTTTCTCACGCGTATTACAGTTCAACATAAGCAATACAGTTGAAAAATTATCCTTCCCCATTTGAAATCTACGACTTTTACCACTCCACCGAATCAAAATTTTGAAATCCCCTCTTTTCCGTAAAGAACTCGAACTTCAATCAGAATGAATAATTTTTTTAGAAAAGTAACAGGCAGAATGAATATTTAGACAGTTTCAAATGTAAAAGCGATAACTTAGAGAGTGAATAGCCTCAATTTAAGTAATATGACATGCAACAATCGAGCAGAGCATCTGCTAGCACTTACTTTAGATAAGGATGCTTGCACTCACTTAAAAAGAAATCAACCAAAAAATAACAGGAAGATCGCAGACAACACACAATATGTATCACTGGAAGTAGTGGACAAAGTGCTATTAACACAACTACCACCAACACCCTTTTGTCACATTCTCCATTACAACATGCATTCTTCTCCACTTCACTCACTGCAAGGTTCAGATCAATTTCCAATAAACCCAAAAAGATTGGTTCTTTTTTCGTTTGGTTTTCTTTGTTCTTAGTTTAGCATTACACCCCAACAAAATAAAAAATAATGAAAAAGAAGATTAAAAGGTTGAGAGGAGAGTAATCAAGCAGATTAATAATGTCCATTTAACAGAAAAAATAAATCATATTACACAGCACAATCAAGAAACATATTAGTTTTAAAATGATTCACTACTATAACAACCTTCAACATCAACAACAATGAGAAAAAGAAATATATAAATGCAAGAAGCATCCAAAGTAAGCTCAAACACAATAACAAATTAATAAAAATTGAAGGAGGAAAACTCAAACAGTAGCGACGAAGGACAAGGATTAGTAGTACCATGAGAAGGTTGAGCATTTTCAGCAACACTAAGTATTCTTGATGTTTGTGATACTCATTCATATGCATTATTGTCGTCAGAGATCTAATAAGTATTATTAGGTAAAAATACTTTTATATGATTAGAATTTCATTAAATATGTCTAAAGCTTATGAAATCGAGTTACATGTTCACCTGAGGTGCCATTACTACTTTGAGCCATAGATGCTTTAGGAGCATATTTGCGCATGAATTGAATCATTTGGAGTAATTCTAATTGCATCTTCTCTTGATTTTATTTCATCATATTCATTTCCTAATTAGACGAATCATCTACAATAATATTTTCTAAAGAAGACCTACTACCCCATAGAACAGAAGGAGTTGGACCAAGTCCTAAACCATGAACATACCTACTTTTTTCATTTTTCAACACCTGGGAATACACATCGCCTTCTTAAGCAACACTACGAGGAGGTTGCTCAGTAGATCTCTCATTATTGCTTATCCTTTCATTTATCATTTTTTGACCATAAAATACACAATAAATCCATTTTGGAATTCATGAATAGGAATACCTAATATCTTTGACTGAATGAAGAAACATGTTTCTCATGTTCTAAATGTGTCCCAATTTATAAAATAAAAGAAAGAATAAATGTTACGATTGACTTGGTAGAATCATCATCCAGTGGTTTATCATCCTTATGTTTTTCGTAAGTTAATAAAAATTTATGCTCGTGTAGGCTCTATCCCATTTACTACCTAATACAATGAAAATGATATCAGATATGCAAGACAAAAAAGGTATAAAATATTGTAGTTTATAATTTTCACAGGTTTACCTGCTCATTCATCAAGCTCTACAACATTTTAGGCCTTTGACTACCCCAGAAAAGTGTGGCCTAAACTAGGAAAAAATTGCAGAAATTGCTGAAACGCTATTCAGAAATACAGAAAATGCAGAAACACTGTGCAGAAACGCAAAAACACTGTGCAGAAATGCAAAAATTGCTGAAACGCTATGTAGAAATGCAGAAAATGCAGAAACACAAAAACACAATGCAAAAACACGAAAATTGCTGAAACGCTGTGCAAAAATGCAGAAAATGAATAAACACTATGCAGAAATACAAAACGCTGTGCAGAAATGCAGAAATTGCCGAAACACTATGCAGAAATACAGAAAATGCTGAAACACTACAGAAACGCAGAAATTACTGAAACTGTAATGACCCGATCGATCGTTTTGAGCTCTAGTGCGTCGTTCGGCAGTTTGAGAGTGTGAGTAGCTTCACTTCACTTCAATTACGTGTGGTGGGAATTGAATTTCGGGAAGTTTAGAGTTGCTTCGAAAGGAAAATTCTAAATTCGGAAGCTTTAAGTTGGAAGAATTGACTAAGATTTGACTTTTGAGTAAACGACCTCAGAATCGGGATTTGAAGGTTCCAATAGGTTCGTATGATGATTTTGGATTTAGGTGTTTGAGTATCGGGTGGTCCGGAAGCATTTTGACGCTTATTATAAAACGTTGGCATTTTTAAAATTTAAGAATTTCTAAAGTTTGATTTGAAGTGAATTTTGGTGTTATCGATGTCCGTTTGGGGTTCTGAACCTTGGAATAGGATCATATCATGATTTGTAACTTGTGCGTGAAGTTTGGCGTCAATCCGGACTATTTAAGTATGAACTAGACGCGTTGTCGAAGTTTGAATATTTGAAAGTTTAAAGAAAAGTTTCGATTGTCGATTCATAGTTTCGATGTTGTTTGGTGTTTTGGGACTTGTTGGTGTGATTGGATGGAGTCCCGAGGGCCTCGGGTGTATTTCGGGATGGTTTCAGACCAAGTTTGGGTGATTTGCAGTTGCTAGTGCTGGTGTCTGAACGTGGGGCAGGCTATGCGAACATGACGTGGAGGTCGCGAACGCGAAGAAAGAAGGGGAGCTGGGGGCGTGGAGGTGTTAAGCCTTCGCGAATGCGGCTGTGTGACCGCAAATGTGAAGCATCAGGACCTGGGGCATCTCGAACGCGGCGTAGGTGACACGAACACGAAGAGGAATTTTGGAGGCAGTGACTTTAAGCCTTCGCGATCGCGAAGAAGAACGGGCTTGGGCAGACTTGGTTTTATACGGGATCTGGCCCATTTTCTTTCATTTTACTTGGTTGGGGCGATTTTTGGAGAGCTTCAAGGGGAGATTTTCATCATCCATTACAAGGTAAGTAATTCTCGCATATTGTTATCTAACTATATGGATTCTAGAAGGATTCAAACATGGAAATTAGTAGAAAATGTGAGATTTTGAAAGAAACCTAGAAATTGGTATTTTTAGATTTTTACCACGAAATTAGACATGAAATTAGGAATAAATCATATATTTGAGATCATAATGTTATGGGTAAAGTTTATCTTCGAATATTTTTGGAATCGGGGCACGTGGGCCCGAGGGTCGACTTTATTGACTTTTACAGTGGAGTTGGGAATCATTATGAATTATTAAATTGTAAGCATTGGAGTATATTTTGATTGATTTGCACATTGTTTGACTAGTTTCGGAACATTTGTCTTTGAATTGAAGAGTTAGAGAGGATTTGGAGTCGGTTGTTGGAACTTCGGAGCGAGGTAAGTCTCATGTCTAACCTTATGAGGAGGAAACTACCCCCTGGGTGATGTAATTTGTTATGTGCTGCTAGTTGTGAGTGCTACGTACGCACGAGGTGACGAGAGTTTGTACGAAGCATGTTTATGTCCGGGTAGACTTAGGACTTTACCATGTAATATTTGAATTATTTGAACTCATTCTGCTGGCTTAATTAATTGAATTTATAATTGAAATTGATTTTAAAATATACGTATATATTAGGCTGAGCCTTATCACCTAGAGTTGTTGGCAAGTATTTGAGAAACGGTAAAGTTTATATTCACTTTGTGCTCAAGTACTGTATTGTACCCACGTGTTTCGTAATTCGGTAGTTTTCTTCCTTTCTTGTGAAACGGGCCGAACGCCTCGGCAGTATGATAAATACATCTATGGTTCATGCCGCTCGACCCTCAACAGTGTACACATTATTCTGGATCGGGCCAAACGACCTCAGCATAATTGTACGCTATTTTGCTGGCAGTCCGAATATTCACTAGATTATCCTTCCACTGAGACCTGGTATTTTATATGGTAGTTCTTATCCGTTTGATACTGGTACTTGATACATTTGAGCTGTTGAGGTAGAATACAAGACTGAGAAATTCATACCTTTAAAAGAAATTTTTTGAAGATTATGTAACTTACAGATTTACCACATTATTGTTGTGTGCTTCATATCTGCTTATGATTTATTATATTGCTTTATTGGACTTCTAGTAAGTGTCGATGTCGACCCCTAGTCACTACTTCTCCGGGGTTAGGCTAGATACTTACTGGGTACGCGTTGATTTGCGTACTCATGCTGCACTTCTACACTAAATGTGCAGGATCTGACAGGTTTATTCGGTGGTCACCTTGGCGCATAGGCGCAGCTGCTGAGGGGACTTTATGGTGAGCTGCAAATTCCAGACTACGTGTTGCAGCCCACAGAGTCTTCATCGTATTACTTACTTTATCCTGTCTTATTTACATTCTAGACAGATGTTGTATTATTATTGTACTCCTTAGTAAATGCTCATACACTTGTGACACCGAGTTTTGGGATATTCTAGTTGATGACTACGGATTTGTATATTATTATCACCTTTCATTTCTTTTTTCAGACTACTAGTTATGTACGTGCCCGTAATTTTACAGGTATAAGCCTCCTTACTTAATTACAATCATGATTTCGGACATAATAAAATGAATAACGGAGTTGTTAGTACACCGTCGGCTTGCCTAATGGCGATGTTGGGCGCCATCGAGACCTATAGTGGGTTTTGGGTCGTGACAGAAACGTTGTGCAGAAATGCAGAAGCACTACGCAGAAACGCAAAAACACTATGCAAAAATGCTGTGCAGAAATGCAGAAACACTCTGCAGAAACGCTGAAATTGTTGAAACGCTGTGCAGAAATACAGAAACACTGCTTAAACGCAAAAACACTGTGTAGAAATGCAGAAATTGCCGAAACACTATGCAGAAACGCAAAAACACTATGGAGAAATGCAGAAAATACTGAAATACCGTGCAGAAATGCAAAATACTGTCCAAAAATATCGATATACTGTGCAAAAATGAAGAAAATGAAGAAACGCAGTGCACAAAATGCAAAATGAGTGAAGCATGTAAAAATATAATATGTTGTTATAATCATAATATGTTGTTACAAATGAGTGAAGAATGTTTAAAACATAATATGTTGTTACAAATGAGTGAAGCATGTTTAAAACATAATATGTTGTTACAATGAGTGAAGCATGTTAAACGTGAAAACCAGGAAATATAAGAACAGAATCTTATATGTTAAACATGGAAACCAGGAAACATAAATTAATGTTCACTCCAAAACTTCACTAACTATGACATATACTGAGAAACATTCCAAAAATATCACTAACTATGGTATATGAGACATAAAATAAACAACCACAGTTTAAGTCCTAACAGTCAACCACATGCACTCATCATTTAACTTCTCCAAGAGAATTCGTTGATGCACCGTGAGAAACACATAAAGACAATAAGAAATGTGGAGGGGATCCTCCATCCAAGGTAGAAATACTTGTACAATAATAGGCATATGTTTCATGCAGTATTAAGCAAGCAAATGATAGTGAGAAACAATTTGCATCAATATACAGAAGTGGACACATAACATACCATTCGCCATATAAGTAGTCGATCGGCTTGAGTCGTACTGGGAATGAAAGACACAGATAGCCTGCACCAAGATAGACAATCATCAAATTAGATGACCCAAGATGGATGCATGACCACTGTTAGCTTTCACTGCTATGCTTTTTACCATAAGCATGTAAAGAATCTTACAGAAGTGCACCTAGAAATTCGAGCTCTCAGTGTCAAAGCTTACGGTGAACGTTTGAGCTGGAGCCTTCAAAGTATTCAATATCCATATAGTTTTTCAATGCTACAATACGTGGAGCCTCCTCTAAGTCTCGACGAATGTTACACTTCCTAATAGACGCCCTCAAAGCGTCTTGGACTCAATGCGAGCAGCAAGTCGGTCATTTTGATCAAGTTTCTTCTATTTCAACCCAATTATGACCAAGCCATCATTTGATAAGGAGGCCAAAGGAAATAACAGTGCTGAGAGAAACAGTGCACTACGAAATACTTTTGCTCCTATATTGACCTATTTTGAATTCAACTTGTTACTTAATTTAGCAAAGCAATTAAGACGAGAACACTATCATAATGAGAAAAACATATTCCTCTTAATAAATCATCAAAACCTCTTAAAACATGATATTTCAAAACATTAATCACCTTCAAATTTATGGCTTAGGTAAGCACAACATTAGAGGAAAATGATAAGTACTAACTGCAGCAGTGGAAGGTAGATAAATCCAGCGACAACTTGCAAGAAGTATTTTAACAAATTCAAGCAACAATATCAATCAATTAAATTTAGGCTTCAATTCAAAAGTAAACCGGGGAAAGCTATATGAATCTTTTATATCCATCACGCTCTATTCGGACCCAATTCAGCATAAATTTAAAAAATACCTGAGAATTAAAAAAATCAGTCCCTTTATATCACCAAAGGGGTTGGCGGACAAAATAAGACTCTGACAACCAATTCATAAATCTATTTTATTAGCTTCTCAACATATGAGACATTAGAATCGAAGAATGAAAGCTCAATGGTTGGAAAACTGTACAATTTATGCGCTTTTAACAATCCAAATTCTTATCACATAGTAGAATGTAACATTTTTCTATTCGAACATTGCGACATTTAAAGGTAGGTTTACTGCTTATACAAAAATATAAGAAATCTCTTATAACAGGATTTAACAATATATCTCAGAGAGATTTCTAACTTGTAATTATCTGAATCTAGAAGTTCAAGCAATTGCAATCCTTTCTTAGCATAAAACTGCTAAGAGATAAATAAGAAGCACATCAGATGTGCTAAAGTGTAGTTTAAACTTTAAAATGAATAAGTTTGAAAACTTCGCACATCAAACAGACGACACTATCAAGAACGGAAAAAATTCCCTAATACATGTCCCTAATCCATATCATGCACTCACTCGAATGATTTCAATGAATCGGAAAGAAATCAAACTATATATATGTGAAAAGACAATTATTTTAGTTGAGTTTAAATAAAATTTTGAACTCAATTCAACAGAACTTGAACATCAATCATAATAGTTTTCTTATTAAGCTAATAGGAAATAACAATCCTAAGAACAACTTATAATACAAGAGTGAAACAACCTGATCAATTTAAATCAAAAAGTTAACAACGTATGCAACATAAAAAATTTCATATCATTATGCTGATGGAGTTTTATAATTTAAATCTATCGCGAGCTCGCATCAATTTTCTTAAGTAGTTAATGAGGTAATCTCAGGGCAAAATACTCACCTAACCAAATACAAAATAAATAGTCTTCTCCAAAAACAAAACTACATTAAGAAATTATTGGTGAATTGAACACAACTTTAATGGTTGATCGAGAGATTTTGATTAAAAGAACAAGGAAGCCTTTTCTGTAAATGAATAACTGAAGACTTGATTTTTATTGATTGAGTTAGCTTGATGATATAAATACAAATAAAATAGAAAAGTAGTTCTAAAAATCTGCTAAAAATCTGGTAACAACCCAGCAAATCAGAAAAACTAATTAAATCCCTAAAATAAAGGAGACTTATTCAAATGCAATAACAGAAAACTAAGTGGCAGCAATCTTAACACTTGATCTTAACACTCCTCCTTGTTTAGATGCTGCAAACTCCAAGCTTCTTCCTGAAATCTTCAAACTTGCTAAGTGGCAGAGGTTTGGTAAAGACATCTGCAATTTGATCTTCAGATTTGCAGTAACAGAGAGTCACATCACCACTCTTTTGAACTTCTCGAACAAAGAATAACTTGATGTTGAAATGCTTAGTCTTTCCATGAAAGACTGGATTATTGGAGATCGCAATGGCAGCTTGGTTATCAACTAGTATCTCAGTGCTTTGTTTTTGCTCCAAGTTTAGATCAACGAGAACTTTCCTCAACCAGAGAGCTTGATTAACTGCAGCTGTTGCAGCTATAAATTCTGCCTCAGCAGTGGATTGAGCTACAGTTTCCTGCTTCCTTGAGCTCCAAGAGAACATACCTTATCCAAGGCAAAAACAGTAACCAGATGTACTCTTCATGTCATCAATTGAGCCACCCCAATCACTGTCAGAGAAACCAATTAGCTTCATTTCTTT
>MCJB01027842.1:59045-87891 GCA_002018475.1 Nicotiana obtusifolia
TTTTGTTCTGAACACCCATCTTACTCCAATTATCTTTCTGTTTAGAGGTCGATCAACCAACTCCCAGGTTTTGTTTTTCTCGATCATCGAAAGCTCCTCCTGCATTGCAGCCATCCAATGTTGACTGTTTTTTGTATCATGGAACCCTGCAGGCTCACAAACAGCTACATTACACCTTTGATAAATATCAGATAGCAACCTTGTACCTCTGACAGGTGCATCATCAGCCAAAGCATCTTGCCCTTCATCTTCAGGCTTTTCTAATATGCTACCAATGAGTGAATTATTTGGTGCATTAGAAATCTGGTTCACCTTGGTCGAGTCTTCCCAATTCCATTGCTCATTTTCAACAAAATGAACATCTCGGCTCACAATAACACGACCAGTGTGTGGTTGAAAAACTCTGTAAGCTTTGGATATAGTGCTATACCCAACAAAGATGCCGGCTTCTGCCTTTTTGTCAAGCTTATCACGCTTGACCTGTGGAATGTAAGTGAAACAAAGGCAGCCAAATACTCTAAGGAACTTTAAAGAAGGTTTGTAACCATACCAAGCTTCAAATGGTGTCAGGTCCTTCACAGCTTTTGTTGAAATCCGATTTTGCAAGTACACAGCGGTGTTTGCAGCTTCACCCCAAAAGCATTTTGGAAGATTTTTCTCATGAAGCATGCATCTCGTCATCTCCATTATGAATCTGTTCCTCCTTTCACTGACTCCATTCTGTTGAGGAGTGTATGGTGCTGTCAATTGATGTTCAATTCCAGCCTCTTCACAAAACTTGTTAAAGGTTTCTGAAGTGTACTCCTTACCATTATCAGATCTTATAGTCTGAATCAAGCATCCACTTTCATTCTCAACTCTGGCTTTGATTTTCCAAAATACACCAGCAACTTCTGACTTTTGCTTTAACAAGAAGATCCAACACATTCTTGTCAGATCATCAATAAAAACAATGTAATAGAAATTACCATTTAATGATGGTGTTCGCTGGGGACCAAAAAGATCAGTATGAACCAGCTGCAACTTTTTCGAGGCTCTCCATGCTTGTTTAGGAAAGGGTTGCCTATGTTGCTTCCCAAAATTACAAGCACGACAAAGAGGCATGTCATCATAAATGTCTGCGAGTCCTTCAACCAGCTTCTTTGACTGCATCTGAAGCAATCCTCGATGATGAAAGTGCCCAAGTCTTTTGTGCCAAATCTCAGTGGCACTAGCTCTGGATTTAAAGGCCATTTGCTCCTTCTCCATTGGATTTAGAGCAAAGCTTTTTCCTTTCATTTTGACATTGAACAAGTCTTTGCCACTAGCATCTCTGATCAAGCACTGCTTATTCTCAAACAACACTTTATAGCCTTTATTGAGTAACTGACCAACACTTAAGAGATTTTGATCAATTTTAGGTACAAATAAAACATCTGAAATAAACTTTGTACCTTCATAGCTTGTTATAGCTACTGTGCCTTTTCCCTTGACTTCTAAGTGTTCACCATTTCCAATCCTCACTCTCTTGACTTCAGTGTTTCTTAATTCCTCGAAGAGCTCCTTGTCATATGTCATGTGATTTGTGCACCCACTGTCAATCAACCAGCTTTCACTTGATTCTCTGCCTGAGAAACAAGTGACCACGAACAATTGATCTTCTTCTTCTTGATCAGCTACCTGTGCATCTACTTCTTGCACTTGACCTTTGATTTTGCAGATCACAGCTTCGTGTCCAAGTTGATTGCATTTGGAGCATTTGGCGTCAGGTCTCCTCCAACACTTGTATGGTGGATGACTTTTCTTCTCACAATGGCAGCAAGGTGGGTAGGATTTCTTGGCACCTCCTCCTTTTATCTTTTGATAATTGCCAGATGAATCTCCACTCGTCGATTGGTTTTTGAAATTTTTCTTCTTTTTATACCTGCTATTGTCTTGATGCTTGATAGGTAAGGCACCTTCAATCACCCCTTCTTGCCTCATAGACCTTCTTTGCTCTTGTGCTTGCAAAGCATTCAAGAGCTCTGCAAGAGAGATCTTTGACAGGTCTTTGGTGTTCTCCAGAGTAGTAATGGTGGCTTCAAACTTCTCTGGAACAGTGACCAATAATTTTTCAACAATCCTAGAGTCTTTTAACTCAGAACCAAGCAATATCACCTTGTTGGCAATGCTGAGAAGTCTGTCAGAGTACTCTTTCACTGACTCAGACTCCTTCATCTTCTGCAACTCAAAATCCCTAATCAAATTCAGGACTTTCATTCCACGAATCCTCTCATCTCCTGCATATTCAGCCTTGAGGTAATCCCAGATTTCCTTTGCTGTTTTGAGGGACATTATTCGTGTGAAGATCATTTGAGATACAGCTGCAAATAGGCAAGCTTTTGCCTTTGATTTTCTTGTCTTCTTTTCCTTTTGTGCTTTGATTTGTGCCACAGTAGGATTTGCTGGAAGTGGAGGGACCTCGTAATCCTCTTCTACTGCTTCCCAAAGATCCAAAGCCTCCAGGTAAGTCTCCATACGAACAGCCCACATTTGATAATTGTCTCCATCGAAGGCTGGTGGTGCAGCAACTAAAAAACTTGATTCTCCTTCCATTTAACCTCACAGATCCCTTAAGAAGAATGCTCTGATACCAATTTGTTGGTGAATTGAACACAACTTTAATGGTTGATCGAGAGATTTTGATTGAAAGAACAAGGAAGCCTTTTCTGTAAATGAATAACTGAAGACTTGATTTTTATTGATTGAGTTAGCTTGATGATATAAATACAAATAAAATAGAAAAGTAGTTCTAAAAATCTGCTGAAAATCTGGTAACAACCCAGCAAATCAGAAAAACTAATTAAATCCCTAAAATAAAGGAGACTTATTCAAATGCAATAACAGAAAACTAAGTGGCAGCAATCTTAACACTTGATCTTAACAGAAATTACCTCAAATACTCAATAAATGATCTTCTTAATACATAAATCCATAATACAAAAGTTCAAGAAATATCATCAGAAATTATCCAAGACGCACTTCTCAAAAATTAAATTACATCAACTTTATTATTTGAACCAGAGAAGAAGGAATACCAAAAAAGATGGGCAAATAGTACCAGTTACATTGTAGTCGATATAGGTGGGCATCCTTAGGTTTATAAAATCTCAAAAAGTGCACATAATTTTTTATATTAAAACACATATAATTTTCTTTTTCAATTTTAGATTTGCTGAAATAATAGCATGTTCATATCCAACCTCTTCCTCATGATACAATCACAAAATCTCTTGCAGATGAATGCTTTTCTAAAATATATAATATAGGAAACAAAACTTATTCTATTGCACAATTTTTTCTATAAAATCTCAACAACTAGAGATTTAGAATATAGAAACGGTGAAGTTAAATCACTAAATTCATAATGCAATATAGAAAACTATGCTATAAAATCAATTACGTTGCATCAATCTGTAAGTGGTATGAATTCGAAAAACAGCTCCATAGATTCTTGAAGCTAGAAAATTATATAAACCAACAATAGAAGATACTAAGAAAATTCTCATTCAAGGAATTAAACCTTCGGCAATCGAAACCCTAAACCCAGCAATTAGAAATTTTCATCAGCCCTTAGACTTACCCAATTGAAAACCTAAAGTTAAATAAAGATACTTACCAACAATTCTGATGGTGGCCGGCAATTTGGTTGCCGATGGAAATTTAGATAGTTTGCCGTATGAATTTTTTTCTTTAATCATAATGGTATGAGAGGGTATAATATTTACGCGGGAGAGAATTTAGAGGAAAAATTAGAAATGGGAGGGAATACCAACAGTAAAAATAATACTTTACCGTCTATTTTTTTTTGAATGGTCACTAAATTGTAATATTTACTTGATAATATCCATTGACCCCTAATATTTGCCTTCCGCGAATAAATTGGCAGCAATTAATTTATTGTCGCTAAATAATTGCAACTAAAGGTCCTTTTTATTGTAGTGTTAGTTTCTCGAGGAAGATAACTTCACCTAAAATTCAAAAAACTTTGGATTGTATTGAATCCAATCGAGCGAGGAGTGGAGAAACAAACATATATAAAAGATTAAACTTTAAAATACAATATTGTTCATGGTGACCATAATGGTGGTAATAGTGGTGGAGGGAAAAAAGAATTTAATGGTGGAAAAAAATATAGAAGGGAGAGATAAAATAGGTTAGGTGCGCTAAAGTAGCATGCCACGTGGCATCCACCCCATCAATTGTCGGTATCACATAGTATAATGACAAATATTATAATCAATAGTATAATGACAAAAATAGATTTGAATCCAAAAGTATAACGAAGAGTATATTTAAACATTTTCATATAATACAAGGTATATTTGAACCTCTATCATTCTATCATTATAGGAAAACAACTGAGAAAAAAAGCTATCACCATATAAAAGTATCTAGAAGAAACTTTTAATTTGGATTAGATTGTCTTGTGAAATTCAAAGTTTGAAAAATATTAATTTATTTTTATGACAATAAATTAGCGAATCAAGTTTTCATTTTACAATTTTTAACCTATTATTTTTATATTTTACGAATTCTGTTAATACGTATCAATATTTAAGTTGATTACCACGTATAAATACTTGATCGAAGGAGATGAGTTTCATTTTTAAAGTAGTAATAAAAACACGACTCGACCAGGTGTACAGGGGTTGCTGTGCATCATGAGTGGGTCCCACATCTTCTGTTTTGTCCACAAGTAGGTCCGTCGTTTCAGAATTTCGAACGTTATACTAAAACTGAGACTTTTGAACTTTCCACTCTCTCGTAATTCGAACGTTAAATAAAACGGCTATAAAAACAGACTTTTCACCCCATTTTTTTTCATCTTCCATTCCTCATTCTTCCACTCATAGACTCTATTTCCTGCTTCTTAATTTCCCTGCTTATTATATCAATATAAATCAGGGGAAAATGGCAACAGTAAGAATCTTGAAACTTACCCTGTTCACCATTTTCACTCTGATTTATTTAGCAGCTACTAAGATCACAGCTCAAGAAGGCGATTTTGCTCCGGCGCCGGCTCCGGGAATGGACGCCGGAGCTGGGTTTCAGCTCACTTTGTCAAGTGCCTTGATTTGCTCTTCTCTCTTCTTATCTTTTATGGGGTTCCTCTTGCATTAATTTTATTTTAACACAAGTAGAGTATTATATTTATGTTTTTTTATTTAAATGTTGGGTTTTTTCTATTACTCCAATTAAGGTCTCTTTCTTGACCTACAATGATGTATGGGTATGGATTCTCTTTATCCAATTGAGATGAGTGAAATTTATTTTGCTTTTTTGTTTTTTCCATTGCTCTGTTTCCTAATAATTGTTCTCTATGTGGATTGTAACGTGCAAAGAAAATTCTGAGTATTTTTAATAACTTTTTACCTATTGTAGATTGAATGTCAATATTTCGTATAATTGAGCGCTGAAATTTTTTTTAAAAATATTAAAACAAGGAAACAGTTGAGGTCGAGTTAGGATTAAGTGGGCGTTTGAACATAAGATTGTAAAATTTTGAAAAAAAATAAAAAAAAATTCAAGTAAAAATGATATTTGAAAATTAGAGTTGCGTTTGGACATGAATATAATTTTGGGTTGTTTTTGAATTTTTGTGAATAATCGGAGTGAAAATTTTTAAAAATCGCTTTTTGGAGTTTTTCAATTTTTGAAAAATTTCAAAATTAATCTTCAAGTAAAAAATTAAAAAAATTTATTGCTAAATATTAATTTCGAAAAAAGTAAAAAATTTAAAAAAAGAGTGAAAATTTTCATAGCCAAATAGGCTCTAAATCATAAGAAGACATAAACTTTGAAGGAGTGACAATTTAGAGTGAACTTTTTTGGTGTATATATATTAAAAAAAGAACTGTTTGGGGATAAGGAGTGAGTGAAAATGTAGAGAGTTTGTTAGGAGAAGGAAAGCCGGCGCGATTATTATGGTTTTTCTACCACTTGGTTACTAAAATCTAGTATTGCTGTTTCAAATTAGACAACATACTTCCTTTTTGATATATTTTAAAATAAATAGTATATTTTTAAAACTTAAAATTAATTTTATTTTTTATTTTTTATTTTACTCATTTTATCTTTAATAGAAAGTATTTTTAAAAATATTATGATCCTATAAAGTTTTACTCTTTAAATTTTTAAAATCATAAATTTCAAAAAAAAATTCTTTTTTTAAATTTGATGTCGAGTCAAATTAATTTATCTAAATTGAAACGAAAAAAATAATAGATGCAATTAAAGTATTTTTTTTACTGCTTTCTTGCGTTGATACGTGCTCTATTTGGTACTGTAAAACTTGGTTTGGTCAATGGAGTTGTTGAGCTCGGGTCAACTGA
The DNA here is from genome assembly GCA_002018475.1 of Nicotiana obtusifolia. NCBI lineage: Eukaryota > Viridiplantae > Streptophyta > Magnoliopsida > Solanales > Solanaceae > Nicotiana > Nicotiana obtusifolia. Next base: position 65,399 of record MCJB01027842.1, read on the forward strand.
GTTGATATCCCAAAGCTAAAGACTTGTTTAACTTTAACACTGATATGGGCTCGCCTGCGGGCTTTGTATCGGGCTCTTTGTGTTAAGTCTCAGTCCGATCTGTCGGCCTTTCGGATCCATAAAGGATTCGTTGAATACTGTTTTATCATGTATTTATTAATAATGTATTAGTTTTTTTTAATATTTAACTAGTAAAATATGCATATTTTTTGATATTTTAAATTTGAATTATTTTTTTATTTTTTTTATATGGAACATTAAAAAAGAAAAAATAATTGATTTTTCGGATAATTTTTATTTGTAACAGTCAAAAAATATTTAAATGTCAAATGCTGTTATAAGTGTATTACAACTATTCGTTATAAAAGTCAAAAAATAACGGAACAAACGAAACTGTTATAGAGAGGGTTAGATTGTAGGTTGTATTATCACACATACTTTGCATCTCTATACGCAAAAGTGTTCTTTAGTAATTCTTTTTCTTTTTGTTTGTTCTTTGCTTTCGTATTCAAATTGCCCTTGAGTTTTGGCTGGTCTTTGAACAGGCTATTTGTATAAACTTCAAGAGGCATATAAAATTAAAAAAAAAGAAAAGAAAAAGCAGTGTATAAAATTCCCGTTATGTGCAAAATTCGAGAAAGAATCGCACCATAAAAATTTATTCTACGTAGCATGTAAAATAATATTTCTTATATCTTCTAATTACCTAAGTTTTTCTTCAAAATTATAGAACAAGCCCAATAGAAAGATACACACTGAATTCATTTGGAGATCAGACTCATTTACTCGGTCAATTATGATATCCTTCCATTCATTTTTAATTATCATGTTTTCTTCCACGCCACATAAGAACTCATAAATAAGAAGTATTTGTTGACTAGTTATTCTTTCATATCCCTATTTTTCAAATATAACTTTAAAAATTCGAATCTTAAGTACAGTAAAAGTTCTCTAAATTAATACTCGGTAGATTAATACATTCTCTAAATAATATTTTTCTCCGATCTCGAATTGGACCAATAGAAAAATCACCAATTTCAATAAGATAATAAGATAATATATTTTCGGAAGATCTCTATATAAATTTATGGTCTCATTAATATTATAAATTAATAATTCATTAGAATTACAAAAATATCTAAGACAATTAAGTGAAAGATGGTTCTAGTGTTTTTTGTGTTTTCTTAAAATTTAAATCTAGTTGAAGTTCATCTCTAACTTTTCTTATTGAATCCAAATGTTCTGGTGTTGTCTTCTCGAACTGCACCAAAAAATTGTGAAGAGGTCTAGACGCGATAAGTGCTTCCTTACGCGTAACTGGTTCCAAAGGTATTGTATCGTCTTCAACTTCATTATCAACATTGTTTTCTCCGATGTTATCCGCAATTTCTTCTAAGCTCTGGATCTCTGAACATGTATCATTTTCACCCGGGTAATCCAACAGGCTATTGACGTCCATTTTATTGCGGTAACTGAAACCATTAATCATGACCTCAAGTTTTATGAATGTTGTTTTCACAAGTGGGTTCATTTAAATGTTGTATTCACAAGTGGGTTCATTTAAATTTCTTGAGGCTTCATTCCCTGAACGAATCGTCGAAAATAAATTTGCTGTTGTCTCTTGCTAAATATTTGTCGTTCAAGCCGCAATTGCAAGATTGATAGCATCCAAAACATTAATCTTTCATGGATCAGTTTGTCCCAGCTCATAGCATTCTAATTTCCTACGGTAAAATCTATTGCAATAATGCATCTTGAAAGCTCTTATTATCCCAGCATCACAAGGTTGAATTTTTGATGTCATGTTGGGTGGAAAGAAAAGCAATTCAACATTTTGTGGTCCTTCAATATTTTTTGGATGTGCTGGACAATTATCTACCATAAGAAAAATTCGTCTACCATGCATTTTGTGGACAAACCAACAGATATATTCATAAAAAAGAACATTTATCATCCATGCTCTTTTGTTTGCATGATGGTGACAATTCAAGTTGTTCATGTTGACATTCTTAAAGTAACTCGGCTTTACATATTTTTGAATAATCCATAAAGGATATTTTCCAGATCCATCCTCATTGCAACAAACGACAAACGTGAGTCCTTTCTTTGTCCTGCTTTCTTTCTTCAAGTTATTTCGTAGCAAGAGAATGATTAGCTTGTAACCTGTAAAACAAACTAGTTTCATCCATATTAAAAAATATCTTTCATAGAGAGCTGGTCTATTATTTTCCCTTATGGACTCTATTTCGTCTTCATGTCTTGTATATCAACCGAACCACTCTCTCCGAAACGACAAAATGACTTGATACCCTTAGCTTGAATTTCTCAAGCCAACCTTGAGAAAGTTGTGCTCAAAATCTTGTTGAGAATTCATATGTATCTCTTGCCTTCTACAAAATTAACTCTCCGGTTATATTCACACGGTTTTGGTATTGGAGAAAGCACTCATAAATAACCTTCTCTGTGTCTGGAAGTTTTGTTAGCTTGTGCCGCTTGATATCCCTTCCTTTTTCTAAGTTAGCCGAAAAATACTCAGCTGATCGTTTGAGTGTGTTTGATATTGTACCTTGACTAATTTTCAAATAAAATTTTCATTAAGCCACAATTGCAAATCTTTTTGAGCGCATGTGGAATGATCTTTTTGTACTCACATAATGCTTTATGTATTTGATCTATTAAGTTGATTTTGTGACACCTTTTATGAGAAGCCATTATTGGGTACGATTTGGAGAAATTTTCTATGTTGCTTATACGATATATTCTCTCATCATCATACATTGAATATTTTTAATAAAAATTACAATAAATAGTATTTGATTATTAAGAAACAACGAACATTACAATAATTTACTAATTACAATGAATAATGAACACTGCAATGAATCAGTTAATAAAAGAACTATTACAATGAACATACATCATTCATTGTACTTAATGTAAAGTGAATTTATTTTTTTATATTAGTTCAATAAATATAATAGATAAATTAGTAAGATACAATAATTTTGATGTAATCAAAATTAACCTTCATTGAATCTTGAAAACACTCTTTAAATTGATAAATATTAATTTATCGATCAAAATAATACCTCTACAAAATAATAATATTTCATGGTCCCGACAATATTAATTTAGAGAGGTTCAACTGTAGTTCAATCTATTGAATACAACTTCAGATTTCGAATCTTAAGTTCTGAAACATAAATCTGTGCTTCGAATTTTAACAATCCAATACATGATTTCAACGCCCAAATCTACTCCAAATGAGCTTAATCTTGAAACATAACTTACAAATTTCATAAAGAACAAATCTCAATCATAAAATTGTCAAAACAACAACAAATTTAGCAAACCCACGTTACATTTAAGAAATAGAAGAAGAAACTTTAAGCACAAAGAAGAAGAAAACAGTACTAAAGAAGAAGAAAAAAGTGTATGTATCTGAAATTATCCAAAAATTGGTATTTGTTCTTAACAATTTAACAATTGGTATCTTGTATATAATTGGTATTTACGTATATAACAATTGTATCAAAATAACATCTTTTTGCTAAAAGAATGTATATCCCAGATCTTGTTTGTCATTATCAAAAAGGGGAAAATTGTTGAAAAATGCATTCTTATTTATATAACCTTGACTAATGACTTTGTGTCTTGTTATAGGTTTTGATAATCGAAAAACCATCATGGACGAACTACTGAGATTGCTATGGACTTTGTTAGAGTACAAGTCGAGCTTTCAAGATACTAGGAGTCGATGCATGGAACAAGTCGATGAAGCAAAAAGATTGAAGACAAATGAAGTTGTCATTTAGTCTTAAAGTTATTTTGAGTTTTAATGTGTTTGATTTATTTATCGTTTTTAATAACTTGGCTTAAAGTTTTAAAACGATTTCAAACACAAATTAAAATATTTTCAAAATAATTGGTTTTCACAAAATACCAAAATTGTGATTAAAATTCGAGAGCTGGAAAAATTCCAGAAACCACAGACATCGATGTCTGTGTAATCCAGACATCGATGTCTGGGTTATCCGTTGGCTTCAAACGGGCAGATTTTTGAAATTGCCCAAAAGTCTTGTTTGAACTTTGAATTGGTTTGGCAAGACCCCCAACAGACATATGAGGTTTTGGGGCTATAAATACACCCTCATAAACCTCATTTAAACACAACACAATATCCAAAATCATAAGAATTGCTTCAAGTATTCTTACTTCTTTGAGCTAAATTTTGAGCTATTTCTTGAAAGCATAAGTTATGTTCTTGAGCTTAATTTTCTTCACTTCATCTACTCTTGTGAGAGTTATACTTTGAGTGAAATTTGTGTTGTCAAACACTTAAGGGAAGCTGTCCCTTGTTGTTCTTAGGAAGAGTGTCTTCCTTGTTTCACGAAGCTTGTGTGATTCAAGTGTTCGTGGTTGTTGTAACGGTTTGTTGAGCACCCGTAAGCTTAACAGAGATAGTGAAATACTCAAGTGTGATCTTGAGGAGTGGACTAGCTACAAGTTGTAGTGAACCACTACATATCGGGTGTACGCTTTCTATTTACATTCCGCAATTTAATTCTGCAATCTTATTTTCGCACTTACATTTTCAATTGAATATCTTGTTTGCGAAAATTTACAATTATTTCTTAAAACGCTATTCACCCCCCTCTAGCGTTGTGCATATATTCTAACAAGAACAACTGTTAAAAATAATATTATTAAATTTAAAAACGAATATAGAGATTATTTGAGATATTTATTTGATAACTTTGACACTAGAGTATGCCTTACTACTGATATGGGTCGTTCTACAAATAACTGTGATTATATAACAGTTACTGTTCATTGGATAGATCCTGATTGGATCTTTCAAAAACGTATTATTGCATATAAAGTTGTTGATGAATCACACACGGGAAATTATATTTCCAAAACAGTTTCATCAATTTGTCGTGCATATTGTTTATCTAACAAAGTTTTTAGTATTACAGTAGATAATGCTACGAATAACAGAGAAGCACTTAGGAACTTGAGACCTATTTTAAACCCCCCTTTTGAGGAATTTTTTCATGTTCGATGTGCATGTCATATCTACAATTTAGTAGTCAAAGATGGTCTTGACTTATTTAACAATATTATTGAAAAGGTTAAAGTAGCTATTGCCTTTATATTTAGAAATAAAAATCAAGAAAGAAAAAGAGAATGGGAATGAAAATGCATAGAATTAGGAATGCCGATTAGGAGAGTCCCAAAAGAAGTTTGTATTAGGTGGAACACTTTATATGAAGCATTAATTGTTGCTTATGAATATAGAAAGCCTATTACTCAAATGTATAATAAATATTTTATGGAGCTTTATCACCTTAAGGAGGAAGATTGAAACCTTACTGAACATCTCCTCCAGTTTCTAATAAAATTCTATCATGCTACTTTAGAATTTTTTGGACAATATTATCCAGCTACTTCTACCATGTTATATTATATAGCTGGAATATCTGAATTATTAAGATTATATAGGCTAAACAAAGAATATAAAATGGCTGTAGGGGCTATGATTGAAAAATTTAAAAAATATTTTTTCCCAATTCCCCAACTTTTTTTATGTTGCTTCTGTGTTGCATCATGCATTTAAAATTAAGTAAACTGAACGACTTGTTCGGGAAATATATGCAAATTTAGATATTACACTTGTTGAAATTGCGACTAATAACTACCCTAGTGTAGAACATGCTTGTGCTAAAGTTTATACAGATATCGTGGCTGTTTTCACAAAGTATAGAGCTTGGGCAGAGACTACTACACCAACTGCACCGATACTGTCAACCAGTGAAAGTTCTTCTTCTCAAATAGGCAAAAGGCATGCGGGGATAAGCAGTTTTGGAGGACTTAATCAAAAGCTGCTTTCAGAACAAGACGATTACTGGGAGGAATACAGCAAGTTCCAGGTCTACTTAATCCAATATCCGAAGAAACTTACAAGTTTTGGAACTCACGATTTATTGGATTATTTGAAGAGTCAAGAAGCGCAATTTTCCATACTTGTAAAAATGGCCCGCGATATATTAACAATTCAAGCTTTATCAGTTGCGTCGGAGAGCTCTTTCAGCCAAGGAATATTTCAAATTGGAGATCACAGACATTCATTGAGAGAAGAGGCAATGGAGACAGGAGTTCTATTCAGGGAGTGGATCAGAGCAGAGCGAAGAAACTTTGGAATACCAGAACTTTCGCAGAAAAAAGACAGAGCGTATCAGGATCAAATTTTGAGCGACGGAACAAGTGAAGAAGGGAGTCAAACAGCCAATGAGGTAGAAGATGAAGAAGATCAAGACGAAGACGATGAACCGGAACAACAACAACCAGTTCCTAAGGAAAAGCCTACTGCTATCTTAAAAAAATTAGCCAGCATGTTTAAAAGAATATAATTTTCTACATCAGAATACATATTAATAAAATTGCTCCAAGTTCACAACTCTTGTCTTCTTATTTTTTATTTTTTACTAACTTCGTATATATTTCAAGGTTTGAATCTAATTATAAACTTTGAAACTAATTCAAAGTTTGCAAGAATATTATTATAACTTTTTTAATTCTAAGTTTTAACTTTAAAACATACTTTTCATTTCAAATATATATGTACAAAGTTAGCAATATTTTGTTGTTATATTTTTAAAAACTTAAAATTTCCTTCTTCTACAAAGTTTATGTCTTCTTATTTTTTATTTTTTACTAACTTTGTATATATTTCAAGGTTTAAATCTAATTATAAACTTTGAAACTAATTTAAAGTTTGCAAGAATATTATTATAACTTTTTTAATTCTAAGTTTTAACTTTGAAACATACTTTCCATTTCAAATATATATATATAAAGTTAGTAATATTTTGTTGTTATATTTTCAAAAACTTAAAATATAATTCTTCTACAAAGTTTATGTCTTCTTATTTTTTATTTTTTTACTAACTTTGTATATATTTCAAGGTTTGAATCTAATTATAAACTTTGAAACTAATTCAAAGTTTGCAAGAATATTATTATAACTTTTTTAGTTCTAAGTTTTAACTTTGAAACATACTTTTCATTTCAAATATATATGTACAAAGTTAGTAATATTTTGTTGTTATATTTTCAAAAACTTAAAATTTCCTTCTTCTACAAAGTTTATGTCTTCTTATTTTTTATTTTTACTAACTTTGTATATATTTCAAGGTTTGAATCTAATTATAAACTTTGAAACTAATTCAAAGTTTGCAAGAATATTATTATAACTTTTTTATTTCTAAGTTTTAACTTTGAAACATACTTTTCATTTATTTACAAAGTTAAATAAAGGACAAATTAAAAAATAATAATAGAAAACTGGCGGACCGGCTGGACCGGACCGAAAAAACCGATAGACCGGTAGCCGGTGCCGGTCAAGGTCCGGCTGAGCCATTTCCAACCGGCAGACCGGAACGAAAAATACCGGTTTGGTCCGGTTTTAGCGCACCTCCGGTATCGGACCGGACCGAACCACTGGGCAGCCTTATACCGAATTACTATCATAAATAAAAAAGTGAAAATGATACCAGGTAGGCACTTTTAATATGTTGTTTAAAATATATTCATAATTTGTAACGTATTTAAAAATTAGTCAATTTCGCTTAAACTTTAGGACACAGCATCGTAGAGCTTACACCTCAAAATTCAAACTTCAAAATACCGTGTCCTAAAGTTTTAAAACTGTGTCTTAAAGTTCGAATCTTATGTCCTCAATTTTAAATTAGATGCCCAGAAATTCAGGACACTTAGTCATGAATTTCAAATTAGCAGCTAAAAAATTTAGGATATTAAGTCTTAAATTTTTAAATTCATAATACTTAATCCTAAAATTTAAATGAATTAACTAATTTTTAAATATATTATAAATTATAAATATATTTTAAATAACGGACTTAAAAGTAGGTATTACTTACCACTTCACCCAATAAAAGATCTTCTAATAAAACACTCAAAAGATATTTTAAAAAGTTTGTCGAAAAAGCATTTTTAAAAGTACAAAACGCCACGTAAAGTATGCACGAGCGCAGAGCAAATAAGAATCCAACACGATTACACCTAATCAGTAAAGTATCTTCCTTTGTTGGCAGACAAAACAAAGAAAAGGACACATACAAAAGAAAGAACTCTCTGCCATAATTCATTCACCACATCTCTCCTCTCTCTTGCGGCGATCTTAATCTCTTACGTGGTTAATTTCTAAAACCCTTTTTGTTCTTATCTCTTTTTTTTGTTTATTTTATGAAGTATATTAATATTTCGTATTAAAATTCTTTTTGCTGTGTTTGTGGATCTGTTGGATTACCTCAAGAATTGGGTAATATTTTTGTTTAATTAGAGTATTCTTTTACCCTTTTAAGAATTATTATTGTATATTAATGTTGATGAAGCTTTTTGACTACTCTTTTTTAATTCCTGGGTTAAATTTGCTTTAATTTGGAGCTAGGTTTTATAATTCTGAACCAAAAGCTTAGCTGTCAAAACTCATGAGGGTCACAGTTAGAATATAGAGAGTTATTGTTACATGAATTGCATAACCAGAATTTTTGGTACCCTGTTTCAGTTTCAAGTTTAGGAGTTAATCTTATTTTAACTGGCTTACATAATTTTGAGTATCTTGCTCAGTGTTGTCGAAGGCAAAAAGCTCTAAAAAAGGTTACAGGTCTATTAGGGCTTTAAACACAAAGCACAACTTATATTTGTTGTTTAGTACCGCTAGAACTCGTGCGTAATGAGTGAGCAAGCTTAGATCCTGGCCTACATTGACAACATTTGATCTTGCTTATATTACTTGAATAGAGAGAGAATGGACATATATGGGAAATGGATATAGATAAATTCACGGCTCCTAACTGATTTTGGATTGAGGCATAGTTGGTTGATTGATTTGCTTATATTACCTGCAAAATTTGTTATACATTCATACTCATGTATTTTTGTTTTTGCTGAATATCACTTTGTTTGTTGCGTCTGATGAACATGTGTATGTTCATCTTTTTATTTTGGCCCTTCCAAGAGGGACTTCGTGTGTACTTGCTTGGTTACAATGTCGGCGTGTTCTCCTTGTTACTTGCTTAGAAAAATAGTCTTCTTCAGCCGAGGCAGATCCGGAATTGAAACTCTATGAGTTCAATCTCTAAGGTTATTAACATTGAATTCATTAAATTTAAAGTTATGGGTTCATATCGACTATTTCTTATAATTTTAGTGAGCTTTTACACATAAATTTCTTTTCGCCGAAAGTACCGGGTTCAGATGAACTCATGAACCCCGACAACAATATGTTGCATTGCCTCTATTCGTCAGCCTATAACTTAGCTGCATAAATTTAGATGGTTTACAGCGAGGTGAAAGAAAGAATATGCTTTCCTTTCCCTATTATATTTTTCTCAGGAGAAGCAGTTTTAGGAGGTTTCTTTTGTATTAATGTTGTTATCTATAATGAGTTTTTGCGCAGGAGTTTTGAAAGTATGGAGCATGATGAGACGGGATGCCAACCCCATCCTGAAGGCCCTATTTTGTGCGTTAACAACTGTGGCTTCTTCGGAAGTGCTGCAAACATGAACATGTGCTCTAAGTGTTACAGGGACACGGTATTGAAGCAAGAACAAGCTAAGTTAGCTGCATCATCGATTGAAAACCTTGTCAATGGATCAACCGCCAGTGAGAAGGGGGGAACAATTGTGGTTGGCTCCGTCGATGTGCAACCTGATTCTGTGGAAGCAAAGGCTGTAGCTTTGTCATCATCTCAAACCTCAAGCTCTAGTGTCGTTGGTGAAGTAAAGGCGAAGGAGGGTCCTAACCGCTGCGGCACTTGTAAAAAAAGGGTTGGCTTCACTGGATTCAAGTGTCGCTGCGGTAACCTGTATTGTGGAGCTCACCGTTACTCGGATAAACATGACTGCCAGTTTGATTACCGCTCTGCTGCCCAAGATGCTATAGCAAAGGCCAATCCTGTTGTGAAGGCAGAAAAGCTTGACAAGATCTAGAAGGGGTATTGTGCTTAAATTTGGCGATTTCATTTGGTTTTCCTCTGATGGCAACATATAATATGAGATCTTACTAAACCTCAGGGGCAAAGAAGATTAAAAGATTGCAGCTTGAAGAATTATTAGGAGAATTTGTGTGTTGGCTACAGTTTCATGCGTTCCTTTGTGCTGGTTTAATATCCACTTTGATTACGTCTGTTATGTGTTGTTCTGATTCACCTGGTATTCTATCCGATATTACATGTCTAAATGGTATGTGCGAATCTAGATAATATGGAAAATATCCATTGACATGGTTGTGCTTCGGCATTGTAAATTTCGTTTCATGATCTCTTGTATGTTTTCCTCCAATGTTTCAGATATCATCTTCAATTTATTTTGCTTCCTAGCTATGTCTCACCTGTTATTGCTACTATTTGGGAGTTTGAACTTGACTATATCACATTCTCTGTGAGCGCATATTGGTTATGAGTTACCTTTTAATGGTTAGTAATACGTTTTGCTCTATTATTCAATAATGCTTGGTACTGATCCCCTACCAGAAGGGGAGCCTTGGTGTAACGGCTAAAGTTGCTGTCATATGGCCAGGAGGTCACGGGTTCGAGCTGTAGAAACAGCCTCTAGCAAAAATGCAAGGTAAGGTTGCGTACAATAGACTTTTGTGGTCTGACCCTTCTTGAGACCCGTGCATAGCAGGAGCTTGGTGCACTGGACTGCCCACTGATTAACTGCCAGTAATTCTGGCACTTAACATTCAAGTCTAGTGTTGTATTTTGCTGAATATGGTTGAGATCTTATGCTATTTATCATCTGTACCAACAACTTGCTCCTGAGCAAAGGAGGGATCATTGGCCAAAAGTAAGTAGCTTCTTACTTTAGACGTCGATGTAGAGTCAAATAGCACAATAGGAAGATTAGTTAGTAGGTTTTTCTTTTTATATTGGAGAAATACTCTGTTGGCTTCTGGCCGACTCTAGTTGACGGACAGGTTTTGAAACCACGCCGAGTCTGAGCCCGTCCCTCTACATTCCTCTCAACTTAAATATCAAGCTTTATTTTCAGCAGGGTTCGAATGCATGATGTGCTCCCTATCGCACACATCATTTTTATTCACTTGGTACTTATCAGATATAATATGTCTAAGTGGTGTGTGCAAATCTAGATAGCATTGAAAAGCATCCATTGACATGGTAATGCTGTGGTATTGTAAATTTCGTTTCATGATCTCTTGTACGTCTTCATCCAACGTTTGGATATCATCTTCAATTCATTTTGCTTTCTGAATATGTTGCACCTGTGCTTGCAGTGAACTTTTTGATTTTATGTCAATTTTGAACAGAGGTTTGATTGTTTGAGAGCTTGAACTTTTACTGTGCAAATTCTCTGTGTGTGTATATATTGTGAACAAGTCATGTGTTTACTAAGTTTGCATTTTTGTAGTTCTCTGGGTTAATTGGTTTGAAGTTTTGGGTTGTGGGTGAAATTTAGAGCAGCATGAGGGACTATAAAACTAGTTTTTTCAGACCTTTTATTTCAAGGCACATTCTGCTACAACGAGAAGGTGTGTTTTAGTGAACAATAACACAAAACCAACATGGTCAACAAATGACTTCCACAAACTTAGGATCGTTTGGTACATGGGATAAGTGTAATGATTTCGGAATAAAGTTTGGGATTAACTTTATCTCATGTTTGGTTTGGGGTATTAGCTAATAACTGAATAACTTTTATATTAAAATGGTGGAATTAGTTATCTCATATAGAAGTTGGGATAAGTAATCTCGTGGTATATTCTACCGTTGTCCCAAACAACCCCTTATTTTCAATTTCAACTTCAAATTAATGTTTTTCCAATTTCAACCACAAATGTTGTCGAAATGGTTCCTTCTGAATTAAAAGCACATCCATAAGTTGGTTCACACATTATTCTGGAGAGTATAATTAAGTACCATTTGGATGAAATCAGAGTTTTAACAATCGTGCTCTTTGATTTTGTATTAACGATCTCCTACCTAGTATCTCATGTACCGTCCATTTGCATTCCTCCTTAATAGTATTAACAATCATGTGAGGTCAAGGTACTTTTTGATCCCAATGAGCACTATTCCTCACTCTCTATATGTGATACATCAGTGCTGCCAGTATCGAGATTGATACTTGTCTGCATATTTTGCCTTTTATTCTTCTAGTCATATGTCTCCAGATACCCTTTAACTCCTATTGCTGCACCCCCATGTTCATCCATACCAGTACTTCTTGTACACATGCTTTTGAAAATGGGCAATCAAAGTGTTCTGTTGTTTCCATGGCCCCCCACATATGGCACGGTTAATTTCTTGACAGATTCCCAACCGAGTCCTCTCTCTAGTTAACAACCTTTTATGTATAGCTAACCAACATATGAAGCTATGCTTTGGGGTGTTATATTTATTCCAAACCCATTTCCTCTCTTCTTCCTCGTCTTCATTTGTAGCCGCTGCCTATTGTGTATTGTCCACTCACTGCTCCTGGACATATCCAGCTGCAACATGTCGCAAATTGTGCATATTTTCCTCCAGTACCAGCAACAATCATGGGGAGATATATACTCCCTCCAGGATGCTCCTTTTAAGTATAGATGATCTACCCACTTTACCCATAGATTGTCATCCTTCTTGGCTATATTTCACACATACTTTGCACTTTTTGCCTGATTCCATAGCTCACAACCTATGCTCCCCAGCTCACCTTCTTGTTTAGGTCTACATGCTAGCTCCCAGGCTACTAGTGACATTTTGTTTGTGTTGACTTTTCCATCCCACAAGAAGTTCCTGCAGATTGCTGTTATGCTTTTCAATATCTTCTTTAGTAGGATAAATATAGAAGACCAATAGGAGTGAATATGCATTAGGACTAAGTTAACCAGTAGCACTCTCCTTGCATACGACAGATTCCTTGTTCCCCAACTTTGTATTCTCGCACGCATCTTATCTACTAACATTTCACAGTTCACATATGAGATTTTCTTTACTGAGATTGGTACACCTAGGTACCTAAATGGTAGTGTTCTTTTCTTGTACCCTGTCATTTCACTATATCTTCCACACTTTGCCTTTTCATATTAGCACTGTAAATGTTGGACTTTGCTGCATTAGTGGCTACCCCTGATGCATTTGAGAAGTTGGCAAGTCCCTTTACTATCAATATGATAGATTGTATTTCTCCTCTCCAGAACAAGAGTATATCATCTTCAATCACATGTGGTTCAGTTGTAAACCATTGCATTTAGAGTGAGTGATATGCAAACCCCTGTAGTGTGGCTATTTGGCGCATGATTCTAGGGATGTATTCCATACATATTACAAAGATTAATTGGGACATTGGGTCCCCTTGTCCCAGTCCTCTCCTTCTCTCTATGTTCCCGTATAGCCCTCCATTAATTGCTATTGAGTATCTGGGTGTAGTTATGAATATTATTATCCATTTAATGAACTTACTTGGGAAATTCAGAGCATATAACATCTCCTGCACAAAGTCCCGCTCTACAATATTATAAGTTTTCCTCAAGTCAATTTTGATTAGGCAGCTTTTAGTGGTAGTTTTTCTGTTGTATAGCCTCATCAAGTCCTGGCATATAAGCACATTCTAAACAATTGTTCTCCCATCAACAAAGGCACTTTGGTTTTCTGATATGATGTCTGGTAGCACTGTCTTCAGCCTCATACACCACATCTTAGAGATGAACCTTATAAATAGTATTTCAACAAACAATATGCCTGTAATCTCCCACATGTTCTGCATGGCTGCTTTTTGGAATTAATGTAATTATTGTGGCATTAAGTCTTTTTGGCATTTTCCCATCCTGGAAGAACTCCAGTACTCCTGTGACAACTTCCTTCTCCATAATTTCCCAGCAATCCTTAAAGAATTGGTTGCCATATTCATCTGCCCTAGAGCCTTATCCCTATCTATTGCCCATACTTCTGATTCAACTCCCAGACAACCAAGGAAGTATGCGCGAAGATAGGGTTAGCCCCTGCAACAAGAATTATCCGGGAATGATTATCCAGGAACTGAAAGATGGTTAGCGTGACACGCCTTCCCCAACAATCAATCCACAAGGCTTCAGGCGACTGAAGCAACTTTTGAAGGCGCTCGGCCTTATTCACATTTTCAGCATTTTTTACATCTCTTTCACAGAAGTCACGTTCTAGCCATCCTGAGTAATCGTAGGCCCTTGTCTAACCAACTCAGTGCCCACATGCTGCCTTCTTCCCGTTTTTTCCCCAATAGATTTTTGTAAAACTCTATAAATGCTTATGCTATTTCCTCTGGTTCTCTTCTTGTTACCCCTTGTGAGTCTATGACCGAGAAATTCTGTTTTTATTCCTTCTTTCCTTTATTGCACTGTGGAAGAATTTTGTGTTTTGATCATCTTGAGTTAACCATTGAATTCTACTTTTTGCCTCAAGAATCGGTCTCTAGTTTCTCCCAGATTCTACATTCCTTAGCTAATTGAATTTCTATCTCAATTAGTGCTTTATTCTTGGGGTCTCCTTGCAGTTCTAATTGACATTTCTTTAATTCCTCCATTGCTTAATTTGCTTTCTTTCTACATCTGAGAACCTTTCCTTATTCAGTTTGCTGTCTTTAGCCTGTTCATCTTGCGCACCACTTGGTTTAGTTTGTCCCTTATTATCTCTGTAACCCAGCTCCATTTTACTTTATCCTTAAAATCGTGTGCCATTGTCCACATGTTATAGTATTTGAATTGCCTTCTACTCCTGTGATTGCCATTATCCCAATTAACAATAGCCCAGCAATGATCATACAATCCCTCATTCATGTAATGTACTTCAGATACTGGTAGTAAGGTTATCCATTCAGTGTTCACTAACACTCTATCAATCCCGTTATATATGTTGTCCTCTCCTTCTTGTTTGTTGTTCCAAGTGAAATAAGCACCTGATGACCTTAACTCCTGCAGTCCACAATCAGCCACACAAGCTCTGAATTCCTTAATTTAAGACATTACTAAAGGTCTCCCAATTCTGTCCTCCTTATGTAGCATACAATTAAAATCTCCCATAATTGCTCATGGGCCAACCACATTACTGCTTATTTTCCTAATCTCCTGCCACAAGGATCTTCGTAGTGCTGGATCATTAAATCCATATACAAATGTTGTGTTGTAGTTCGGTCTAGTGCCCTTGTGCATTACCACACAATGAATCACTTGCTCAGAAATGAAGTATATCTGAACCTGCATTATTGACGGCTTCCATACCACCCATATTATTACCCTAGGATATGCATCCAAATTGGTTGTAACCGACCAATCTCTACATAGATTAAGAGAAGCATTTTGAGCATTGCTTCTCTTAATCTTAGTTTCCAGGAGACCATATAAGCTAATTTTGCACTGATGCATAAACAGATTGATTTTCGACTGTTTATTTGGCCTATTTAGTCCCCTGGTATTTCAAAATCCGATACTATCCATTAGATGGGGGATGCCTCCACCCTTACCCTGTTTAGGGTCACCTTTCCCTTCCTGAGCCATAGTTCTTTTTATGCCATACTCCTGCTCCGCTAACTCCATACTGCTGGCCTCCCCCGTGCCCCAAAAAGAGTTCCCTATGCTTATTGTTTGTTCTTTACTTGGACCTCCCATGACTTTTTTGGGCTGTTGATCTTTACACTACCTCCATTCTGTACATGCCCTGCATTTTGAGTATCATTGACCCCTTTGTTATTCTGTCCCACATTTTCCCTCTATTACCATTCCCTGTCTTATTTGGGTCTGATTCCTTTCTTTGTTGGGTTGCCTTCTGTTTCTCTACTTGCATTTGTTTCCTGCATTCTTTGATATCATACCAATAGTTATTACGTCATGGCATAGTGTAAGTTTCCATTTATAGTGGACCTTTTGTTCATTGATTTTGCCTCGTTGGGTAAGGCTGGTCTAAGGCAACCTCCACAAGCACCTTAGCAAAAGTTATCCTCTCCTTCAGTGTTGAAGCTCTGTCAGCCTTCAGTAAATTACCCACTAGTCCAGTAATTTTAATTAGTGCATTCTGTCCCCAGTACTTGATATCAAGTTTTGGTAACCATATCCATATCGGCAATTATAGTTAAACACAATTTGGTATGTTATTAGCTTTGTTTTCTCTTCATCAATTTAAGTAATTACGAAGAATAAATACCTTCTAAACTCAAGTCTTTCTTTTTGCTATATAAAAAGTGTGAAAAATCGTGTGACAAATCATAAAGTTCATAGTATGTTCATGAGTTGGTAAAAAATTACAAATTCATAATTAAAACTTTTGTTAATTATTTAAAATAAAGATACTATTTTATTTGAAAGATAGTCATGATACAAATTATTCTTTACAATATTAGTTATTAATTTATTTAATAATTTTATTCTAGTAAATATATAATTTAGATACCTAGTTATAAATAATATATAATATTTCTTATATATACATGTATTTGTCACACGTTAAAGTTTGCTTACTTTGTATTGTACTAGCTCTATTTTCTAATCAATATTATAAATATTTATTATAAAACTACTTTTTAAGTTTATGTCTAACATTCTTATATTCACATGAGTTGGTAAAAAAATAAGCTCATCATTAAAATTTTTATTATGTAAAAGAGTATTAATTTGGAAGGTAGATTATTTTTTATGATATTATTTATCAATTTATAATTTTTAAATAAATTTATAGAAAATATTTATTTTAAATGGTCCATAATTTAAAAAAAATTATTATATAAAAATATTTTTTGCCTTCTTTTAAATTTTTGTTTTTTCTGTAAACACTATCATATAAAATAAATCAAAAGGTGTATTACATTTAATGCTCGTAAAGAGAAGTCCAAGATTATCTAAATTTTGTCAAGGGCTTAATTCTAGAAATTTTCTGCTTGCAATTTGTCCAAACTTTGGATTATCAGGAATCTTTTCACACTTAATTCACTCTTCCACTACTATTAGTTGCATTGTTCGTACCCTCGCTCAAAACTCAAAAGCGAAATGAAGAACGGAAAGAAAACAGATTTTTCTCTCGGCAATTGAACTTGAATTTTACATAAATTTAATAGCGGTTGAAATTTGAATTAGAAAAGCTTTTGCTACACCCGCAAACAAAATCAGTTGGAGTTGTCAAATGTCAAACATGTATTAATTATTGTTGCGGAACATCGTGGGTTAACTAGCACACAATCACACACAAAAGTAAATAGAGAAGAAAAATCAATACAAGGATTTAACGAGGTTCAGCTAAGCCTAATCCTCGAGGCAGAAGCAGAGAGAGTTTTCCACTATAAATGAGAAGAAAATCACAATACAATCTATAGAATACCTAACTACAATCCTATATGTAGATCTCAAATAGTTCCAAACCTATAAGAGAAAGGTTTTCCAATTTGACAAGGACTATAAGTTTTTCTTTCCTAAATCTATTAGGACAATGAGTATTCCTAAACCTATATGGGTTTCCTAAAAAGTATAAAGGAAATAATTCAAGCCACAAAATAACAAATCTTCCCCTTGGCTTGAATTCTCTTTATTAACAGGAACAACGTCTCTCTACCTTGCCCTCAGCCCTTGGAGGGCTCTACGCATTGCCTCACACATAAACCAAGTCTAGGCGACACCTAAACTTGTTAAGAGACTCAATCTCTTCAGCCATAGCACTAATCTGTCGATTTAATTCTGTATCTGAAATAGCTTCTAGATAGCTATAACACTCAAACGCATCAACGGTCTCTGCAACTGCCAAAGCAAATCCCACAGGATTCATATATCCAAGAAGATTCCCATCAACTATGTTTGCAAACCTTTGCGGTCGGTTGATCACTCTCTTCTCTCTGCCTGTTGCAATGCTATATGGTTGTTGTTGCACAGGTGCATCAACATTATCATCTTGATCAATAATTGGACCTCCTCCACTTCCTCTCCTTTAGAACTACTGGGATGAGCTAGTGAAGATTCAATTTCTAGCTCTATGCGGTCACTGACATCACGATCTGTTTCTACTATTGTCTTTTCCCTTTGATTTTCCAGTGAGGCAGGTTCATTGAATGTTACATCCTACTGATAATTAGCATGTAATCTTTTGATTTGTGCACCACAATCTATAACCTTTCACTCCAGTTGCATACCCTAGAAATATACACTTCTTTGCCCTCGGCTCAAGTTTTCCATCCCCCACATGAGCATAAGTAGGACAACCAAATATCCTTAGATTTGAAGAATAAGCAGGACCATACCTCAAAAAGAACTTTGAACTCAATAGCTGTGGATGGAGATCTGTTGACTAAATAACAAGCTGTATTGGTTGCTTCAGCCCAAAAATCCATGCTAACACATGTGAAAGCATGCTCTATGCCCTATCACAAAGCGTTCTGTCCATACTTTGTGCAATACCATTTTGTTGTGGTATTTCGACACAAGTGTGGTGTCTCACTATGCCTTCTCTGGAACCACTCTTGGAGGGAACTTTGTTTGGACCCCACAAGTCTGAATGTATATAATTTAACTTGTCTCTAGTCTTGTGCTCGACCTTCTTGCTGAAATTTACCATTGCCTATTTACCAAACACACAATGCTTACAGAAATTTAAAACTTAATTTTTGTACCCATCCAGTAAATTTTGCTTACTCAATAAAGACAATCCCTTATCACTCATATGACCAAGTTGCAAGTGCTACAACTGAGACTGATTCAAATTACTTTTCCCATAAGCTACAACAGCTTCCCCTTCAACTACACTGGCCTGAAGATGATACAATTTAGAATGCAGTGTACTCTTCATGAGTACCATGAAACCTTTACACACTTTAAGTATTCCATTTTCGGAGTGAAATTTATACCATTGATCACCCAAAATTGAAAGAGAAATCAAATTTCTCTTTATCCGAGGAACATGCCAACACTCAACGTTTCTTTTAATTTCATAGAACATTCTCAATTTGATGTTACCAATCCCTTCTACTAGTAATAGATTATCGTCTCCCATGTAGACATTCCCACTCATTTGCTTGTAAGTTGCAAACCAATTCTTGTGTGGACACATGTGGAAAGTAGCACCAGAATCAAGAACCCAAGAATTCTGCCCATGACTAGAATTCACAGCACAAACTTCCCCTACATAGTCACTATCATCAGAATTATTGTCAATGTCAACAATATTTGCCGAATTATCTATTTTTTGCTTATCTCTTTTCTTCTTCAGCTTAGGAAAATCTCTCTTATAGTGACCTTGCTCCCTGCACTCATAATAGTTTTGCTTCCTTTCTCTAGACTTTGATCTACCGGTTGACTGTTAAAGTCCTTTTGTTGTGTTCTTCCTCTAATCACAAGACCCTTGCCCTCAATTCTGCTGCCTGGAAAGCTCTTTTTCAATTTTTTATATTTTAGTGTATTACTAACATCTTCCAGCAAAATGCTGTCTTTCCCATATAACAACATATCAGCAAAAGTATCATAAAACGGTAGTAAAGAACATAACACAATCAAGGCTTGATCCTCACTCTCAATTTTGATATCCACATTCTTCAGGTCCATTATAATTGAATTAAACTCATCAATGTCAGTTTTAACAGGCGTGCTTTCGTTCATATAGAGGTTGTATAACCTCGTTTTTCAAGTAGAGGTGATTTGTTAGGGATTTCTTAAAATGCAGATCTTTCAGCTTCTTCCATGTTGTTGCTGAATAAGTTTCTTCAGCAATTTCCTAAAAAATGCTATATGTAATGCTAATGAAAATCGCACTCAAAGTCCTCTCATTCAGGTCTGCCTTCTTTGTCTCTTTCATCTCTTCAGGAATATCCTCATCAATTGCCTTCTATAACCTTGTAACACTAGGGACCATTTCATCATCATCTTCCATAAACTGAAACTAGAACCCCCATCAAATATCTCTACTTCGTACTTTATTGAAGATGATGAAGACATCTTATCCTAGATTATATGTAGAAATCTGAACCTTGCTCTGGTACCAATTATTGTGAAAGATCGTGGGTTAACTAGCACACAATCACACACAAAGAAAATAGAGAAGAGAAATCAACACAAGGATTTAACGAGGTTCGGCTAAGCCTAATCCTCGGGACAGAAGCAGAGAAAGTTTTTTACTATGAATGAGAAGAAAAGCACAATACAATATGTAGAATTCTCAATTACAACCCTTATTTATAGATCCCAAATAGTCTCAAACCTATAAGAGAAATGTTTTTCAATTTGACAAGGACTCTATGTTTTCTTTTCCAAATCTATTAGGACAATGAGTTTTCCTAAACCTATAAGAATTATGAGTTTCTTAAAAAATACAAAGAAATAATTCAAGCCACAAAATAACAATTACTATTAAGATTGTTTTGAAAATTAAATGATGTTGAAGATAATACATGTCTTGGAAATGATGATTAGTTATGCTTCTGATTCTATCATACTATCGCTTAGTTTTTCTCAAGTATTGTGTTATATATGAATTAAAGATTTTGAATATTTTACTTCATGATGCATGCATGGATTATCATGGGCAGAGAAATCAGTTGGTTCGCTCGATCAAAGATAAGGTCTCGAGTAGCAATTCCATGCTCATATAGTATTGGGGCGTGACAACATCTTATCATACGTTGGTTGGTACTATTTAAAGCTTGAATGCATATTTTCTATTCACATTTGTGTTAAATTTTGTCAGTCAAACATGTCATTTTGTCTCTTGGACCTTCTAAACTTTACCCAAATATGCATATCTATTTTGACAAAATTATGTAAGGGAATGGATTTTTCCCTTTTGCTCAATGTTCATGAGGAGGTTAGGCAGCCTTACATGTAATCACCTTTTTTTGACTTGATATATAGGTATGAGCTTGCCTAGCCCTCCCCTACCTACACGGTGGCTTTTCTATCAAAACAAAATAAATAAGAAAGACAAAAAGAAAAAAAAAAGTTTGAGTTATTCTTGGTTACTTCTCATGATTTGCTACCAGTAATGATACTGGCGTCTAATTTGGTCTCAAAAAAGGTTCAGCTTTGTCGTCGTTAATAGTTGAGGTAAAATTTATCCTTGTCCATATAAGCCAACTTACCCTTATTGACTAACGGCAAAAGTTTAGTCTCTAATAACAATGTTTAGCAGCCGGTGATGCCACATCTCTAATATGAAGGCCTATTTACAAAGAGAAAAATGGTCAAATTTCCTTTAACTATGCTTTAAGGGGTCGCTTGGTACGATGCATAAGGTAGAATAAGATGTGGGTTTAACTTATACCGTGTTTGATAAGAGGAATAAATATATTCTGGAATAAATTTATACCGCCAACCAACCACGATATAAGTTTAATTTAAAATATTTAATCCAGGATATGCTATCTTATTTTACCTTATCCCATCAAACTTAGGATTATTTTATCCCACCTCTCATATGGTATAAATTAGTCCCGAGATTATAGTCCCGGGATAATTTAGTTCGAGCACCAAACGACCCCCAAAGGAAAGTTCTACAGTGTGGTAGTTAGACCAATTATGTTGTATGGGGTAGAGTACTGGCCAGTCAAGAATTCCCAAACCCAGAAGATAAGATGTTGAGAAGAATGTACGAGCATACCAGGTTAGATAAAATTAGAAATGAAGATGCCAGGTAAAGGTGGGTGT
The DNA here is from genome assembly GCA_002018475.1 of Nicotiana obtusifolia. Taxonomy (NCBI): domain Eukaryota; kingdom Viridiplantae; phylum Streptophyta; class Magnoliopsida; order Solanales; family Solanaceae; genus Nicotiana; species Nicotiana obtusifolia. The sequence continues at coordinate 87,068 of MCJB01027842.1, forward strand.
GGCCTCCGTGAAGGACAAGATGCGGGAAGTGAGGCTTAGATGCTTCGGGCATGTGAAGATGAGAAGCTCAGATGCCCAGTAAGGAGGTGTGAGCAGTTGGCTTTGGTCGGTATGTGAAGAGGTAAAGAGAGGCCAAGGAAAATTTGGGAGAGATGATCAGGAAGGACATGGCACGACTTTAACTTACCAAGGACATGGCCCTTGATAGGAGAGAGTGGAGGTTGAGAATTATGGTAGAATTAAGGTTAGTAGGTAGTCGAGCATATTTAGGATCCATACTGGGGGTATTACGGTTAGTCTGGTAGTGTTTCCATGTTCTTATATTGCTAATTTTACATGTTTTCCTATTACCTTCTACGTTGATTTCGTAGTATCTTGCTGTGGTTGATGCTTGTTGCTACTACTTTATTCCATCTATTTTATGCCTTTTAGTGTGCTGTTATGATCTTTCTGACCCTTGTTATTGATATTGCTTATTTCTATTTTTTTCCCATTTTTTTTGAGGTGAGGTCTATTGAAAATAGTCTATCTACCCATTCAAGGTAGGGGTAAGCTTTGCATACACATCATCATTCTCATACCTATTTATAAGACTTTACTATATCTGTTATTGTTATTATTATTGCTATTATTTTTGTCGTTGTTGAATAGTCCAAACTTGCACCTCGACTTTTCGAAATAGTTCAAATTTCACCATTATGTTTCCCTGCCACTGTATCTTTTCCCTCTTAATGAATCGCCGCGATAATAATTGATTTTTTCCATTCTCAAAACCACCGCATGCAGACCATTGCTACTCCTCACTTACCTCCCCCCCCCCCCCC